>JABFPJ010000419.1:0-42239 GCA_022817425.1 Gryon sp. ZL-2020 | reverse complement strand
ACGTTATTTAGAATTTAAAATGCGTACGACTGTTGGCGTCGCGCACATGAAATGTCCATTTTATTAAAAATATGTTTCAGCGCAATGACAAGGATTACTTTTGGCTGTTACAAAACATACAAAAAAATACTCAATGTTAATGTAATGAAACAATTATGTACATTCGTTCGATTCGATTTCATACAAACTTTTAATAATCACTGAATCAATGTTATACTGTCAAAATGAAATGTTTCGAGTAAATTTTTAAATGTAATTAAAATCCATTACATGCAAAAGAATTGAAGTATCAAAAAACTTTTGATACTTCACTTTTTTTTGGATAATTAATTAATATGACTTAGTTAAGCGTTCAAACAAGCATAATTATGGCGCTCTCGCGAACTTTTGTTTGATTTAATGTTTACCCGCGGCGAATGCTGGAGTCATTTAAAGTTTGCAAAATGGCAAAATGCTCTCTGACTCCCGACGGAACACGTTCGTCACCCGAAAATTTGACTGCGACTTTTGCTTGTTTTTCTTTCGTTTGCCTCATTATATTCAGATGTCATGGATAATCATCAAGCCGGCGCAGAAAATGCTTCATAAAAGATGAAATTATGTTAATTCCGGCAGACATCTCCTGCGTCTGACACTGCGCAACTTCCCGTGGGAAATACCATACTCAATATTGTCGGTCGTTAGTCGTCAAAAAAGGATAGTCAATTGCAAAGCATCTGACCCGAAGACAACACACGAGAAGAGAGACGTCAAATTTTCTAACGCAAATGAAAATGACAGGGATAAAAAAAAGTTGGAGAAAATGTTGCTTTAAATGATAATGTCGGAGTCTTGCAATTGAATCTTTCTAAATAGAAGTACATTGTCTGATGTACGCAAGTTTTATTTTATTATACGGGAAAAAAAGAAGGAACTGCGAAGAGTAAAAAAGAGGGATAGAAAATGGAGATGAAATACAGAGGGAAAAAAGAGAAGAAAGGCGGAACAAGACGAAGACAACGTCGCCTGACGAATAAAGTACCAAATAATGTCGCTTGAATGGCTCAGCATTTTATCGACTCGTTGTTAAACACGAGTTGTCTGCCATTATGCGACACGACTGTTTAATACTTTAACGACGCAAAGTTACAGGCTGAAGCTGTAACTTTTGCCCGTTTTTTTCCCTATTGCTCTTCAGTCAGATTTCAGATTTTATTGCAAACCTTAAATAATATAACGACGCGGTTTTTCTCAAAAACCTCGTCTGCATGTCGGATAATTGCGGCTCTGCAAACGTTGGATTCTTTTCATCGATCGCTTGGAATAGAACCATTTGGTTTTCGCTGATTCGTGATTTCGAGATTAAAATCGATTTTCGAGAATATGGATTTTTAAGATGACAAATTAGAAGGATGAAAATCACGGATGATATGAAACATTATTTATTTGCATCTAATTTGTGTCGCGTGTAAAAGTGAAATAGAATACTGATTGATGGATCTGTTTCGTTAGAAGTGTCTCATTTTACCGTAGATATATCACAGGGAAATGCTAAAATGACTTTATGTAGATTTATGAGGATCATTTTTTTGGATATTCAAAAGGGACTTTCTTTTAAATAATTCAAAATTTTTTAAAAAGTTGTATGCAAAAAATTTGATTTATCTCACTTTTTACAAAAATCAGACTCAGAAGAGTCGAACATTTACATAGTCTAAAATAACCCAGAATTTAAGTACAAATCGCGCGCAAACAAAAAGAAATTGATCTCAGTTCTTTGACAGAAAACCATGTCAGTTGAAATTTAATTTTGAAATCTCGACAAACTGTATTTTCTGGTTACTTTTTTTTACTTTCTTTTATTATTTCCAAGGAAATATTGACGAGTCATTACCGCAGAAAATAAGTAACAGTCGGCATCAATTTTTCGCAGTCAATCTGAGAAAATATAACGATTGTAAGCATATATACATTTTGCTCAAGTTCCTTCGGTCGGACCAGTGCGGGATCGCGACTTGAATTCTTTATGTAATGTTCTCCCTTGGTTTCCACTTTCTTTTCGCATTTCCACGCGGAATACAAAGCGGTTTGCGTCTCTACATATGTTCCGACGTCCTCATCGGTTTCCACGCATTAAACCCGAATCTATTAATCATACGATTTATAATCGGATAAAATACATGGAAAAATTAATACGTATTATAAGACGATTTAACGTGATATAATATAAATTGCAGATATTTTAATTCATTACATTTTTAACATTCTTTTTCTATTTCGCATAATTTCATTTTTGAATAATGATTTCCGTTTATGCAATTTTGTACATATCATAATTATATTAATAAATAATGAATGAAACGATAGACATTAATATAGTAGATGTAGAAATCAATTCGACAAAACAAGGGAAAAATGAAATTCCAATGTAGCAATAAAAAAAAGGAATGAATAAAGTTGAGTGGAGGTAATTCAATGAAGTCAATGGGTTCATTTCGCTAAACCGGTAGTGATATAAAGATGAAAAATGGCGGATAATCCAATGGAAATTATTAACCCAAGATCAAAAGGGGAAAAAGCTGGGTGAAGATCGCCGCATAACGATTACTTGACTTTGCTTCAGCCATTTCAAACATTTTTGTCAGACACATTTTTTGGCCTTGAGACCAGTTTTTTTTCTTATTTTTCAACAGTGAAAAATTGCTTGGAAATGTTTTTTCTTCGCGCACTTATCGAATCACTTTTTTTAACCATTATTTTTGCACAAACTTAACATTTTCAGCATTTTCTTTATTTTACAGAAAAAAATGTTTATAATAATGTTAAAAATATGAAAAATGTTTATTCATTTTGAATGGTTCTTATGACAACTTAATTTGATTTTTCAAATGTAATAATTTATGCAAATTTTGGCTAGGAAGTTGAAAGTTTTGAAGCAACAGCGCAGGATGTTTGCGAGATTGACTATAAATGTCACAAAAAGATGGAGCAGTCGGTGAGAAAGTAGTAAAAAGCCAAAAGATTACATGCACAAAGATTTTCGTGTAAAGATGCGCAGCTGGCTTTATTTCATAAGTCGTTTCTTGTTTACCATGACAAATATTGGCTTTTTTCAAGGCGATCGATTTTGAACAAATGAATTGTCGCTTTTTCACAGAACCAAAGTTTTCCAAATAAACACTATATAAACTCACACCAATCCGCTCTGCCAGCTAATACGGGAATTACACTTGTTTCGAGTATTAAAGTTGAACTTTCAGTCGTTTGCCGTCTTTGAATGTCTCGCCACTTCATTTTCTTTTCTTTGGACTTTTTTTGTCATAAATTTTTTCAAAACTTGTTTTAACCATTTTAAAATTGTTTGCACAAATTCAAATTTATATGAAGTTATAATTAGAAAGATGATTGATTTTTTTATTGAAAATTTTTTAATTAATTCTTATTATTCATTTCCTCTTCGAATTGTTTATTTTTATGTATATAGAAACAGGAAATAAAAATAGATTCATAAAAGCAGCAAAATAATGTAACGTATTCATGAATTATAATAATGAAAATTGAATTATGACACCGGAAGTTCTGGTAAGCCGATTACAACTGATCCGAAACGGAGAACAATTGCAAAGTTGCAGAAGAGGCGTAAAAGTTGTCCAGCGATGCAAGTCAGAGGATGCATGAAGAAAGATTGTAAGCATAGCGATTCTGGGCGTCTTTTATGCCGCGGTTTTCGAAACTTTGTCAAGTTTTTAACCTTAACAAACGACGCAGTGTACTTAAGCGAAGCTTGTTATTTTACAAAGTGAATAATAAAGGAAACACGAATGTTTCGTCTAAAAATTCAGTCGGCCGTAATACTGCAACTTTTGCTTAGTAAAAGACAAAAATTCACAAAAGCATCGAACAAGACTTTTGAATATTTCGCGTTATTTTCTCGACAATTACATTATTTTGTGATCAATTTTATATTAAGGCGAACAGAAAATTGCTGTATTCTTAAAAGTTGTTGCAGCTTTTTATGCATTTTTAAATTTATCATTTATTCATGTTTGATATGTTTATTTAAAAATCTTGTGTTAATTTAATTATTGTTGTTTTGCTTTGTTTCAGGTAAGCATCAAATATTTAGTTCCTTTTAATTGATGAAATTCCACGAAAGGTAAGAAAAAAAAAGTTAAAAAAGTAAGTGAAAAAAATAAATCTTATTTATGTTGATGATAAAAAAATAGGATAAATTTATTGAAAAAGAAATGTAAGTGTTTGAAAGAAATGCCCATAAAGGTAGAAAGTTGAAGAAAAAATAACGAGGGTTTGTATGTTGGAAAGTTTGTATTTGTTTCGAAATTAGTAGCAAAGTTCGTCAAGTTTAAGTGTTTCCCTAAAGTTTTGTGAAATCGCGGAGTTTGCTTTGGTGTTTTTATTTATTTCTATAATTGCTTTAATTAAAAATGTAGTAAAATTCTAATTCTATTGTTTTTAAGTTATTTCTTGTTGCATACTTGCGTAAGATTCTGAAATAAATCTCTTTAATGCAGTTTATAATTATCTACATAGACAAAAAATATTGTCATTATTATTTTTTAAAATTAAGAATAATTTAACAAAGTAATAATAAGTTCTTTTATTTTTAAAATATTGTTTACGAATCATAAATATACTTTATTATTTATTTATTTATTAAATTATTCAATCTGTTGTGATCATAGTGTAAATTATAATGAATTATAAAGACTCTTGCATCTATTAACAAAGAATACAAAGTACTTTACTGTTTTTAATAGCATTTGGAATCCATCAGCAAAAATGCATCAAATTTTCCTGTGCACACAACAGTAGAAAAAAAAGTAATTCTGATAATATTTACAATAATGCTATTAAAAACAGTAAATTTTCAGGGTAAAATCTATGGTTGTCAGTGTAAACTTGTTGAATTAACAAACTTGGAAAGACATTTCAATACTTGAATTAAATAACAAATGAGGATTAAGCTTTGATCGAAAAGAAAAAAAAGGGCATAGTACGAAGATGAATGACACGTTTAATACAATGAACGTATAGACGTGAGATTTGCGAAGAGACGTTTACGTATAACAGAGACACGCTCGATCTCCATTTGTCGGTGACGTTTTGAATGTGAGGTAATTGTGAAGTCGGCATGGAAATGGTTGGATCGCCATTGTCAAGCCAACGATGGAGAATCTAACTGCCCTTAAACACTTATCGACTTCCATAAATGACCTCGGCAATTTGACGACACAAAACGTCAACGTCATTAACGATTACGCAAGAGTGTCGCGGTACTTAACAAGATTCAAGTCAAATCAGCCGCGAATAAAACGAGCGGAATTTTCAAGTCGCGAGCTTCCAATGAATCGCTCGTTGGCTTTAATTAAGGCGAGTTGCAAGGATAAAGTAGGCCATAAATGCTTTTGTTCGAAATCACTAATACAAAAGCCCACACTGCGGGGACTAAGTTTTGCGCGTTCTCTGTGATCTGCTTCCCATTCAATCAATTTCAATTCAGCGCCTTAAATAAAATGTAAATAAACAAATTAACGACACAATTTGTATTCATTCAGCGACGCTTGGTTGCGCGTGAAATTAACAATAAATTTTCACGATCATACAATTGATTGAATGCTGATGAATGAGGGATCGTTAGAATCTGATGAATATGCAGTAAGGAATTCAAATGAACTCAGATTCAAAACCGGAAATTCATTTTAACACTTCGTAATCGCAGAAAATGATATCATAAGAAATATATATTTCAAGTGGTTCACTCACACAAATTATCTACTTCTCTGCAAATTCTATTCCATTTGAGGTAATCTATTTCACGGAAATGGATTTATTGACAGAAATAAATGTATACAAAAAGGTGAATGCAAGTGGAAAAATTATTTCGCACAACAGCGCTACCTATCAGCAGTAAATGCGAATCTATTTACATATATATAGAATTATTTACATATATTAATTACATATATATAGAATTTCGGTTTACAATGATTGGAATCTATTTAGAAGAAAAGAAACCTTGGCGTAATATTCAAAATTAAATGTTCTTTCATATTTTTATACTAACAACCATAGAAATGCAAATTTACTGTTTTCAATAACATTATGGATTTGTTAGCAAAAATTCATCAAATTTCTAATTTAAACAAACAAATAATATAAATATTACTAAAATTACTTATTTTTACTCTTTTTCACAGCAAAATTTGTTGAATTTTTGCTGAAGGATCCATAATGTCATGAAAAAAATTAAAGATTCAAAATTATTGATTATCAGTGTTATAAATTTTCTTTAACAAAGAAATTTATTTTGAAGAAACAGTTTTAGAAAAAAATGAAATATTAAAAATCAAATGTACAACTAAATTCATTGACAATTTAAATAAAAATTATAATTTAAATTTTCAATAATAATTTTTGCACGAAAAATAATCAAACTTAACATGCACATCATTATATATTATGATTACAGTATATTTTATAATAAATTCTTCAAACGCTCTCTAATACGATTTTATTCAAGAATAAAGCCAAATCCCTTTGCACTTTGACTCGACGAAAACTATGGCGCAGTTAATGCAAAAATGTTGTTAATTAAATTCAACTAACAGCTAAGCGTGTTAATATTTTCGTGTCTGAAAACGTTTGGACGGTTATGATATGAAAGGGATTTTTAATCATCAAACACGTAAATTTATTTTGCCGCTCTCATTGCGAAAAAGGAAGAAGAAGACGAAGAAGAAAAAAAAAGGAATGTCGACGTTACACAATAAAACGTGAACCCAGAATAAGCTGTTGAGCTTAGAGTCGTTTCACTCTCTGGCATTTCGGTGAAAGTAGTATGTGCACCAAGCGGTTCATAGATAGTCGACGTAACAGCGTTGCGCTGCCTGCCAGTAGTAACGTCAATCTTTGTTCGGGCGCCAGTAGAAAACGTGACGCGGTGCAAGATTTTCTCGCTGAGTTGTGCTCTTTTTTTTATTTCTTTTTATCACAAAATGTTCGTTTGGCTTAACAACAATCTCTTGTGTCCTTTTTTATTTGCACTTTGACTTACTTTCTGCAAAAATTGACAAATTAAATAATTTTTGTTCTCACCCAACCATTTCGCCATAATCAAGAAAGAAAAGTTGCATGAAACCGCGAAACTTTTGTCATGATTTTTATCACGAAAGTTCAAATGTGCAATTTACTTACGTTAATTAGCGATTTAATAGAAACTCGTTTTTAATGAAATATAAAAAAAACGATTTGCTCAAATTGTGATTGAGATGGTTTAAGTTTAATGGGCAATAAAATAGTTGCAATGTCTGACTATTTCTTATTACTACTACATAATTTTTTTTTATTTTAAGACTTATTGCTATGTTTACGATACAATATCGTTACATTTATATATTGTTAAATTGCATTGTTTTTCCTGTATTTGCTATGGTTAATTCAAAGCATACGAACAGAGAAAAATCGTAGCGCGAGAAAAGTGGGTGATAAATATTGATGATCCTTTGGAAGACGACGAATTCATGTTTGAAGTTGTATTATTGTCCGAGCGAGGAATAATTTTTTATGACACACGCTATCGTAAAAAGTCCGAAATAACTCAGTGAAGAAAAAGTTGCGAGAGTTGCAGCTGCGTCTACATGACAACGAATTCCCTTATCTCTCCTTTGTCGTTTAATACGGTGTCACTTGTCTTTGCTGTGAAAAATTTCGTTTCCTGTTTGCCTCTTATATTAATTCTTGAAAACTTGCCGAGTAAATAAAAGCCCCGCGACCGAACAAAAATGATACTGCTCCAGAGCTAAATTGAAATTCATTGTCGCAACGTGCCAAGACTGTTACGAAGATACGCAATCATCTTTCATATGGAAAAAGAAAAAAAGCAACCATTTTCGCTTTTATTTGGATACCCAAATTAGAAGTCTTCTGCACTGCTTTGACATTATTTGACAAAGTGAACTTAATTAATACAATTAACTAGCAGTAATTATTGACAAAAAAGGACTTCCAGGAAAGTAAACAGAAGCAATTTGAATCGCTCGTTATGCAATTTTATTTATCTTCACGTTTTGCTTTTCTGTTTTACAATGATTTACGTTTTCCATCAATTTGCGACGCTCGTAATATCCAAGTTCGACAAACGAAGAAACCAGAAGTTTGTTATCGATCGTATTTGATTATCGACGAGCATTTATTTTGCAGAATATCTGCAACTTGAACGAGAGATAAGATATACAAAAGGATGGTCGAAAAATAGGACAAACTCTTGTCAAGACAGACATACATCAGGTTGTCAGTCAATTGACGACAATTTATTATTCAGCATGGACTTTTCTTTAATCGAATGATTTATTTCCTTTATCTGGAAAGTAACTACGTTTTATAATTAGAATACTTATTTACTTTTTATGAAAAAAAGCTACGTGTATAAACTTAGCTTTGAATGAAAAGTGTTAATTTCGATTTGACTATTTATCTTCATTCAGCAAAACACAATTTTTTTGTCCGACATCTAACTTTTTGCCGAAACTCGGAAATCCAAAAGAGAGCTTCATCTCTGTAAAAGAAGCACAGAAGCTACAACTGTATGTTAATCCGTCGCTTTTTGCGACGCGCGAGCGCGCACGTTCCAGTTTTTGTTACCCCTTCACTCTCAATACATAAATAAATCTTAATTCAAAGAAGTTTCATCGTTGCAACTTTGTCGTTGCACGTTCGAACGGCGCATTTTTCACAACATCCTTTCACGAAACACACAATTACAAAATATAACGTCAAAATATGTATCCTCGCTGTTAAACAATATTTCAGCATTGATGTATTCGAGGGTTTGTTGGCCTCGTTTACAATATATATGGTAATTTTTCAAATAAGGATTTCTGCGCCATTCACGAAAGTAATAACAGATCGACGCAACCATAAATAAGCGTCGTCGATATATAACTTATCTCGCGATAAATCAACGTTAACAAGTATTTGAATATATACTTGTTAACGCACTAAACTTTAATTAAGACTTAAAGTCTCATTAATATCAATTATTTGATATTCCTTTTTAGTTCACCTGAAATTGTGCCATAGTTTTGTTTTATATTTTATACTAAAAATTAATTAAATTCATTCATTATGGTTTTAAGACAAGATTACCATTCACAATTCTATCAAAATAGCAATTATGTTTCTTACTTCATTTATAACCTTTCATAATAAGATACAAGGAAACACATACTTTCTAAATATTAAAAGACAATTTTACGAGTCAACCTTTATATTTGTCAATGTAATTACAACAACTCAATCAGTAAGCATTAACTAAATTGTCAGTACTAGTAATCAGCAGATACATGAATTCACATTGGATTATTAATGTAGGATTATCACGAAGTAGCGTATCATATATGGGATTCCAATAATTTTTTATATTTTACTTCTAATGTTCAATTACTTATCTTTGGCAATTAATATCTGAATAACTAAAAGGTTAATATGGCTGACTTTTTTGGAAATGACGTAAAAATACTTAAATTAAAACATTTTTTAAAAGAAATCCTAAGAAAAGTGTTTTAATAACTCCATAAATAATGTTTGATATTAATTAGTTTTTGAGTTAGTTGTAGGAAAAAAAACTGAAATTTCAATATCATCTTTTTCTACAATTATATTAAAAAATAGAACTAAATGCAAACGACATATTGACTATCTGAATACTAATCCGTGCAAAACTCCCAAAATAACATAATTGGCAAATTAATTTCATCTCTTAGTGCATTCCAGTGGTCAAACGCAAAGCACATCATACGTCGTTATGATCACTTCGACATCCAAAGCCCTCAGCAATTAAACAACTTCGGTGAACAATTTCAGTTCGACTATTACTGCCTTATCCGCTTATCTATTTTGCCAATAGGCTTGTTACGAGGCACAGCAATATTTCTGATATTTGCATTTGATCGTGTTTCGTTGTTCGTTACAGGTCGTATGCGCGTTTATTTTTATTTTTTTTTTTTTGTTTCTTTTTTTGCCCTTTTGCTTTCCCTCAACCAACTCTCTCATGTGAATCGAATTTGTATAGGTACTTTGTCAAATCCACAACAAGCGCATTACTTGTGATCAAATGACTTGATAGAATTTCAGAAATATGCCAACATTTTGATGTCGCTCGCATGAATACATTTTATGTATTATCCATTGAAAATCGCATAATTTTCTCGTTATAATATCATATATATCTCGTTATAGAGCACAAAGATTTTCGTAGATAAACATCAAACGATAGAAATAATTTGTTGTTATGATTATATAATCTTTTGGACATACTGATTCAATTTTGCTGTAAAATTATCCAAAAACTTTGTATATATTTATGTATATAGTGTTTTAATTTTTTTTTTTTTTTTTTTTTTTTTGCACTTTTGGTATATGTTATTTTTATTTTGGCACTCCGTAACTTCTCCGATTTTTGTAGTACATAGGTAAATAAAAATCAAGTTTTCTTTCACCAAAACATTCTCTCAGAATCAAAGAATAAAATTTTATACGATTTAATTGTTTATCAACAATTTCTCTTTTCTTCTAATTATTTTACCATTAGCTTTATACTTTTTGCTCTTATATAGTTGAAGAATCACCTTATTAAATAACTAATTTAATAACTAAAGAAGTACATTTTTGCATACAATTTGTTTTAATTGTTGTTACGCATGTGTTACACATTTTGTTACACATTTTATAAGTTTACAAATATTTTGTATAACAAAATTATTTTTCCAACCAATATTTGTAATTTTGAATTTTTGTTTTCAGCTGACCCAAACAGTGGTTCTAGTAATCGAAGGATTATCCTCGGAGCATTTCATGTCGAATCAATCGTTGTTCCCAAATATTTCAAGTTTGTTGCAACATAAGCTGGAAGTTGTGACGCCATCAATTAATGGATGTTCGATTATTGATGAATTAGCGGCGGTGCCTTTGACTGGAAGCGAATATAAAAAGATACTTAAAAGTGATTATATAATCAAGTTAATATATTAAAATACATAATTTATTTATTAATTGGTTCAATTTTGAATTTCTTATGCATAAAAAAATCAATTTTCAAATTGAAATAAAAGTATTTATTTCAAATAAAACATAAAATAATGTTACCATACAAAATAATATATTTTATAATTTTTCGAAATAGAATTCGGTTCACTGGAATTTGCACTGCAACACTCCGGTGACGTTGTAAAACGTTTACGTACCGTCTTTCCGCTTCGGGCGCCTACCAAAGCCGATGGCCAAACTTATTCCCCGGAAGAACTCAGCCAACTTCCGTCCACCGACAAATTTCCGCGAACTCAGCTGCTTTTGTCACCTATGCAACTCGTTGAGGAAAACTATCCATTACCTTTAAAAGGCGCTCTTTCGAAAAAGTAACAAAATTAGCATTTTTTGTAATTCATTAAAAAAACCTAATTAAAACATGTTTGATTATACAAAATTTAATTTAAAAAAGAAATTTATTTTATTCATAAAAAAAAGTTTAAATAAAAATTTAAATCTTAATTTAATGCAATTTAATGCAACAACTTAATTTAATTCTGTTTTGATTTAAAAAAATATATTGTTCTCTAAGCATTTTTTTTGTTTTGTTAAACAAAATGTATAAAAACTGATTTTTCAATCATCAAAATTAGATTTTAAAAAAAGTCAAAATTGCTTTTCAATATGATTTTTTACAAAAGAAAAATTCTTTTTTTTAATATTGTAATAAATATGTTTTTCTAGGTATAGTCATTACGTTTTCACGAAAGAAGAATATGTGGAAGCAACGCCAAAATCACCGATGTTTGCGGTGGATTGCGAAATGTGTAGAACTCACTTGGGATTGGAGTTAACACGAATATCTTTGGTCAATGAACAAATGGAGGTGTTTATTAATTTCTTATTTAATTTCTTTTTTTAGACAATTTTCATTTCCCATTAAAACTAATTGCTCATTCTATTTTAGAACATTATTAAAAAACAATTTTAAAACTTCTTTCTGAATTAAATATCTTTTTTTTAATTATGTTTTGCAGACAATTTACGACACTCTCGTCCGACCAGAAAACGCCATAATCGATTACCTCACACAGTGGTCCGGAATCACTCCAGAGAAACTAAAAAACGTCACGACAACCTTAAAAGAGGTTCAACAACATCTGCAGAAGATTCTTCCATCTGATGCGATTCTTGTCGGACAAAGTTTGAACGCCGATCTAAATGCTATGCAAATGTTGCATCCATACGTCATCGATACGTCATTTATATATAATCTTACTGGCGACAGGTTGTTATTAAATATAAATTACGATATTATTAAATAATCTTATAGTTAATTAAAAAAAATAATAAATAATTTTTTTTCAGATACAAAAAACCAAAACTCAAATTGCTCTCAAAACTGTTTCTCAACGAAGTAATCCAAAACAACGCAAAAGAGGGCCACTGTTCCACTGAAGACTCCATCGCTTGCATGAAATTAGTGCAACTCAAACTGCGCAACTCCATTGACTTCGGCGACGGCGTTTTGAACGACAAACATTGCATCAACGTCCAAAATATCGATCAACTTCCCAAGCAGGAACTCAAGGAACAGTTTCGCGAGGAATTTGCCACGTCGTTTTTCAAATACGTCACCGAGCAAAATAGCAATTGCGCGCTGGTCGGCAACGGGGACGTGATTGAGGAATATTCGAGGTTTTTGAAAGCGCCGGAATTTGTTAATGGGGGGAATAGAAAGAAAAAAGTAAATGTTTATTCCCTTATTATTATTTTTTATTTTTAAGTAATGTTATTTTGATTAAGATAAACAATGTATTAAAACAAATTTTTTAGGTCAGTTTGGAAATCCTCGAGAGTAACAAAAAGGCCATAGCGAAAACCAAGGAACTGTCGCCAAATCACCAGTTCAATTTGTGCCATCTGCGCGTCACCGAAGACCAACTCAAAGAAGAAACGCTCGAAAAAACGCTCAAATCCGTCGACAAATGGGTACACAAACTCTGGCAAAACTCCAGTCCTTTGAGTTTAGTTTGCGTCGTTTTTGGGGGTCAAATTCAAACCGCTACTGGCGCCGTTTTTTTGAATATCAAGAAAACCGAATTCGACGAAATTCAAACTTGAAAAAATGAAAACAAAAAAAATTTAATTAAAATCAAAATTTGAATGAAGTTATAAAAAAAAACTTGTAAAAAGGTTTTTTTAACGAAAAACTACAAAAATATATTTATTGAAAATTAAATGAAATTTACATTTTCCGATGGCACAATTTGCGATTTGCAATATTTGAAGTAAATATTGCTGTTATGTAAAAAAAAGAGAACGTTTATTGAAAAATGTTTATAAAATGTTAAAAATGTAATTATTTATTTTTATTATTTTCATTTCGATGAAAAAATGAATAATATATTACTGTTCCGTGTCATCTTTTAATTTTAGTTGTAAAACTTTCGAGTTCGATTCTTCATGAAGTTTTTTTATAATTGCATTTTGTGTAATTTTGTATTGCATTTTTCTAATTCATTTGTCTTTTTGTATGTAAACGATGAAATTGTTTATTTTATGCATATTTTTTGTAAGAATGTACAATATTGTAAAAAATGTAAATATTAATGAGTGATATTGTAAATAGCATATTTACTTAAGGTTAAATATTAAGTAATCATGTAATATTAAAAGTTAATAAAATGAAAAAAAATATTTGAAAAAATGAACAAAATATATATAAACATTGTTAAATTTGTCACTTTCCTGCTTCTGTATTTTTCCAGACAATAATTTATATAGATCCAATAAATAAATATAAATATGTTTAGAAATATGTATATTCAACTGATTACTTTTTGAGATTTTAATCACAAAGTAAAATAACATTACAACTTTCACGACAATAAATTCATAAATTCATTTATTAAATAGAACATAATATAAAAAATATACAAAACTTAGTTAACAATATATAATAATATTAATATAATTATAATAATATAAGCTTCCATAATTAATAAATAAATCTAAAAAGACTCGTAAGTACAATAAAAATTCAAGAAAAAACATCGTATATAAACTTTTCGTAAATGTTCGTCAAAATGTGCAATAAATATATAAAATCTTTATTAAATTTTAGTTTGGTCTATTGATTGATTGATTTCACTTCGAAAATTCATGTGTTTTTAAATACAATAAATAAGAATAAAAATAAAAGATTTTAAAAAATGCCACAAGTCAATCAATTGAAAATTAAATTCATTTTTTTTAATTCCAGGTTTGAAGAACTTTTATTATTTGTTCCCAAGAAAAGTTTTTTAAAATTCTTTTGTTATATAATTCAAATTTAACATTTTATCTTTTTAGAATCTGATTTAATTAACTACAATTAATTTTTTGAATTCAAATTCAACTTCACTTTTAATTTGAAATATGAAATAAAACATTGTTATTTAAAATTTGGAAATTGAATTTTTGATAGTTAAACATTTACTTGCTAAATTCTTAAAAATTATTTTTTCTAAAAAAATTGCACTTCTGAAAACCATTTACGTTTCATATATAATATAATATAAATTAACATTCACAATCGTCGGCCAATAAAATTTGAAAACGACAAATATAAATACAAACAAATCGCATATCGCAATAATTATTACAATTTCAATTACAATTACAATTATTACAAATACTATTACGATGACAATTGATTAATTTTTTTAGTAATAATAATAGCTAAGATTTTTTTTTTATTTTTCAAAGTTTCAAAAGAGTTTTAAAAAAATCATGGACCAGCCATGATTTTAAATTTGAAAATTGTTGAAAACACTTTTATTTTTAAAAAAGCGTTAGTAATAGCCAAAATAATAGCAAGAAATCACAAACATGGATTTTTAACATATTTTTCATTTTTTACACACGATTTTTTTGGTAAAAACATCAACAAAAAATTACATATACGAATAATTAATTAATTAAATTATGACAAAAATGTTCAATTTCTAATATATAAATATTTGTACACACTAAATTCTTTTTTGTTTAATTTTTCCACAAATTTATTTTTAGTTTAAAATATAAGAAATAATTCTTCTTTCTCTTTCAAAATTCTGATTTGCAGTCGTATTTTTATATAAAATTGTTAAATTTAAAAGCCACATACAAAGCTACACATTCTTATATTACTACTGCCCAAAAAATAAAAAAAAATTACCAATAAATTGTTTTTTTTCTTTTTCTGTTTTTTATTACATTCTAAAAAGCTACTTATAAAAAATATTTGGCATGTGATGAGATTTTCCTTTCCTTTTTTCTTATTTTTATTTTATAATTGTCAAAAAATTTTTCTTAAAAAAATTATTTTTTACGTTTTTTATTAAAGTTTCCTTTTTTAATTTGCATAAAAAGTTGTTTTGTATTTATAAAAAAATATTTTTGTGTTGTTTCTCAAACTATTTTTCAATATTGAAAAAAAAAAAAAATTTTTTTAGAAAAAAAAAATTTGATTTTTTTCGGCTTTTGAAAAGAAGTTTTTTCAGTCAAAAACACAGGCAAGGACTCGAACGAAGCAGTTTCCGATTTGCGAGCAGACTTTCTGACCCTGATTTGCGCATTCTTTGCGTCGATTTTTCTTGTTGTCTTCACGTTCGCGTTCGGCAGAATCGGAGAAGCTTCGCTGAAGATAAGATGCAGTTCCGCGAGGACGGGAGTTTAATCTGGAGAGTAAATCGGATCCGATTCTGCGATTCTGAAAGAAACCAATAAAAACTAATAAAAAATGTATAAAGCTATATTTTTTTCATAAATTGTTATATTAATACATATTAATATTAATTTGTTTTATTATATATATAATAAAATTTTAAACTAAGCCAAATTAATTATTTTATAATAGATTTTAACTTTGTCTAAATGTTTAGTTTTTAATTTTATTATTTCAATGAAAAAATCAAATTCAAAATTGAATTTTATTTCGTAGCGGAAAATTAAAAAAATAGTCCAATAGTTTTGGATGGAAATCCAAATTTGGAACTGCAAATGTTATTGTTTCGGTGAGAATTTCATATTTGACATTACAAATTTTAAGGCGAATGTCCCGCTTTGTGTTATTGTAAGAATAATTTCGACTTTAAACATGAAATTCTGTATTACAAACTGACAAAATAATTAAAAAAAATAGTATGAAATGATAAAATACACAATAAGCTATAAGATAACGATCTTTGTATTAAAAACTCTTATTTAAAAAAAAAAGATAATTAACAAAAAATACGAAGCCTGTCAATGTAGCAATTCGTAGTATAATATATCGACAACATGTTTTGTCAATTGTGATTATTATTATTTTACATTGGTCTTTTAATATTTTATGCATAGTAAAATACTAATCTAATATAAATTAAACTTATTCTAAAATTCTGTTTGCCAATTAATGTCTTATTAAAATAAAGAATGGAGATTAAAAAATTGCATATTTGCTACCGAAATTATACGGAATATGTAAATGTTTGAAAAATAACACAAACTGGGACATTCACCTTACAATTTTAAAGGAAAATTCAAATTTGATTATTTTGGCGGGAAATTCAAATTTGATTATTTTGGCGGGAAATTTGCACTTTTAATTTTAAAGGGCAAATTTGATTGAATTTTCAAGAAATTACTATTTAACAGCTAACATGACCAAATCATACCATATCGCTACTCTGACTTTCGTTGTGGCCCAAAATCCTGCCCATAATAAACGCCGCCTCCTCGCTGGAGAGCATGTTGCTCGCCATCGGTCCATTCATAAACTCCTTGTCGCTCATCAACAAAAAACGCACACTAAATAACACATCGTCACCCAAAAGTTTGCGTTTGTTCGGCGGATTTGGATCTACGCCGTGGCGTTTGCACTCCGATGTGGCCCATCTTTCCAACGCTGAAAACAACTCAGACTCGTGTTTCAAACGAAGAGAGTCTCTTGACGCCAAATTCGCGACTTCCTGACCATTGAGTTCCTCGAAGAGTTCTTCGCGGAAGACGGTCTCGGGATTTTCGTCGATTGTGAGCAAACAGGTGCGCAAAAGTTGTGCGCAAATGCAGGCTGAAGAAAAATGTTTTTTGATTATTTTTGTATAATTATTAGAATTTTACAAAAAGTCACTAAAAATTTACTAAAAAATTACTAGGAAATTACTAGAATGCTATTAAAGAATAATTAAAAAATCTGTGAATTTTTAAAAAATTGTAGTTACTTTTTAAAATGTGATTATAGTTTTTAAAAGTATTTTGTTCAAATACATAAAATTAAAACAATTCAATAAATTATGAAGAGGCATTCAGTGATTTGGATTAAAATGATGAATGAATAAACCAACGATACAAAATGAATATTCATTTACATATCTCATTTACAATTTTTACAATTTTAATTGCAGTTTGAATATCATATTCATTAATAATTAATTACACCGATTATACATGTTATTCTCATTGATCTTCAACTTGAATTTCTATCGACGCATTTATTGTTTCATCAGTTATTTCATTGACTATTAACTGAGTATTGACATAATATGAATTTCGTGAGTCGAATTTTTAAATTATTTCAGACGTGATTTTGTATGAGTTATAAATTTAACAAAATTGAAAATTAAATTTTTACATAATTTTAAGATGTTCTATTCTTTTTTTAATTTTGCACGAATTTTAGTTTTTAAAAAAAATCAATTTTCCAATGTTTAGTATTTTTTATTTTCTTAAAATTCTCAAAATTTTCTAATATTTTCAAGTGTGCAAAATTTTTAATAAAATTAATATTTTTGTACCAATTTCGCCAGCATCATCTCCAGGTGCTGGTGGCGCACTTGGCGCCGTGGACTCGCGTCCGATCGATAAGTCACTCGCATAGAGACTCAGTCCCTGAAAAACTTGGAGGACCGTGGACGGCTTGAGATTATCGGTGAGATAGTTGACTGCGAGACGTGCGAGTCCGGGACAGAGGTATTGATGCGCCACATCCAGCGTGGCTCGCGCGGTGCTTATTGATTGGAACGTTATTGGTTCATCATGTAAATATCTAAAACAAACACAAAACTATACAAATATATATGCAAATATAAATAGGATTTATTATGAACAAATACAAATAATGGTAAAGTTACTAGAAAGTTACTAGATCTAGTAATTTTGTAGTACAAATTAAAGTCACTAAAAAATGACTAAACTGTTTGTTTTGGCTAAAATTAAAATATTTAATAAATGTTTGTAGTGACATTCTCTAGTCACTTTTTCTAGTAATTTTTTATAGTAACTTTTTCTGACAAGTTTTGCAAAATTTAGTTATTTTTTGATTTTTTGTTGAAAAATGAAATAATTATGGTTTTTAAGGAATAACCTGGATTAGGTTTAACTTTGAGATTGTTTAAACAAGTGATTCTACGATGACACACAACCGACATTAAAACGACCACACCGATGATCCACAAATACGCTAGCAAACCTAACACACTTATTATCATTAGCTGGCGCGCTTTTTCCAGGCACTCCGCAGCGCCTGTCGTACCGCAGTCCGTCACAATTTTGACTTTTCAACTTATTCGCGGCTTTTATTATTATTATTATTTTTTTTTTATTAAAGCAATTATTCTCTTTATGTCAATTCGCGATGACAATCCGCTGATCTTTGCAGTTGAATGAACGTAGCTGAATAATCGATGTTTCAATGTTTTTTTTTTCTTAATTAGAATGATCGAATATTTCGAATTATTTTTTTATTAATTTTCTTGCAAAAATTGATCTAAGTTAATATTTTAAGAATTAAAATAAAACATTTTGAATAAAATTTGAATGTACCGAAGCATGTGATCGAAAGCCCGCTTATCGACGTGCTGCAATTTGATTGGCTGGTCCTGCTGCGTGGGCGCTAGGGGCCCCAAAAGCAGCGCTCGGAACCACTCGGACTTTTCCGCCAGACGTTGTCGTTCCACGCAATACCGCCATGTATCGCCGGGAAGACCCACCTGCAATTCGTTTTAATAAAATTAGTCACCTTTTTTTAGTTACTTGTTTCTAGTCATTTTTTTATTTTTATTTCTAGTAACTTTTATCTAGTAACTTTTGTTTAGTAACGTTTATAACTTATTCTAGGTTTTTAGCAAAATTAATACAAATTTGAAAAACTGCTTAATAGTAACTAGATCCATAAATATATGTCAATTATAACAAAGGAAAAAGTTATATCAAAGTCAATAAAATGTCACTAGAACGTCAATAGATTGTAACTGACATATAAATTACAAAAAAATTACCAGAAAATTACTAGCTCATTATTAGTATAATGAAAAAAAACCTACAAAATTACTAGAGACTTATTAAGAAATCATTAAAAATTTACTAAGAAATATCTAGAAAATTAATATAACTTCTCTAAAAAGCATTTTTAGCCGAATTTATTTATAAAGGGGCCTCAAGGAAATTAAAATTTTCGATTTTCATAATAATATTGTTTTAATTTGAATTATCACAGGAGTGTTATTTTTATTTTTAGAATGTCTCATTTTACGGTGTGTAGTATTTTCTTAATTTTACTACACATTTTTCGATAAACATTTTGTAAAATATTAGGCTCATGTTGAGGCGGGGCCACAAGCAGTTATTTTTAGGAAGCTTCGCTTCCTGGTAAATCCATCACTGCCAAAAAGTTACTAAAAATTACTAGGTTACTATTAATAAGTCACCAAAAAGTAACCACAAAGTTACTAGATCTAGTAATATTTCAGCAATATTAACAAAAATTACCAAAAGTTAATAAATCGAAGAAAAAAGAATAAAATAAAATTCTTATAAAACGCACGCGAGATTTGAACTCGCGTCTCCGCTTTTAAATTTCAAACTCAAATTTTTCTATTTTCTGAAACTAAGAAAAATAAATTTTCTTTTTTTATTAAAAGCCACAAGAAAAAGACAAACAAAGACCTCGAGCATGACTGTGTTTTGGTCATCGGCACTTTTGTTGTCCATTTTGTTGTTTAACAATGGCGTCTGTGCGTTGTCGAAATTGGCCGATTTGTGGTGACAACTATTGCGATGTCGCAGCGTTGACTTATGTCGCTGCGACGATTTATTGTTGACTTGACCTTGACATTGCGCCGCTTTTTCACCTGTCAAATCAAATGAAAACTTTATCAAAATACAATAATTATACTTAAAAAAATCTTTTTTCGTTGACAAAATATTTATTTAATTAATTTTAAAAGGTATTATTTTCGACAATGAAATATTATTACATTATTAAATAAGTTTGCTAACAAAAATAAAACAAAACAAATAAATTAATCTGCAGCAATATTTCAGCAAGTAATAACGTATATAGTTTTCAACATCCGAATAGAACAATCTCTTATCGTCAATGTTGAATTTATGTGAAATCCACTATCGAATTTCGATTCAGCGTGAAATGAATGTGGATGAAAGAAAATGTTCTATGAGGGCAGTTTGCAGTTCTTCGAACTAAAATATTTCCCGTTTCTAGCAAGACCGGAAGTGGTCATTGACTTCGGATTCGAAAGAGTCAATGTATTTTTACTTCTCAATAAGACCCTTGAAAAATCGCAACCAAACCCATGTTTCATATTCACATTTCTTATTTCTCAAAAAAAAAAAAAAATATATATATATATATATATATATATATATAAAGTGAAATAAAACGGCACATTTTTATGAAAAAAGGGGAAATAAGTAAACATGAGATAAAGATAAAATGAAAAAACAAGTTTTTCGTGAAAATATAATACATAATAATAAGGTGTTTTCATATCTGTAAAGGCATATCGTAAAAGTGCTACTGTTGTTATAATTACGCAAATGTATATGTATATTATATATAAATAAGTAAAAAATAGTGAAAAATATTCACAATGAAAACGAATAAATAAATTATTATATAAAATAAATAATTACTAAATAATTAAATAATAATTAACAGCGAGATGGTATGATTTAAATCACTTAACTGAAGTCATTAATTAAAATCATGATTTTAATCAATTGATTTTTTTATTTAAATAAAAAAAATCATTGTTTACAATAAAAAAATATGAGGACAAAATAAATACACGAGAAAATTTATAATTTTTAATTTGTCATTAAATAGAATAAATAAGCAATTATCAAACTCAAATCAACTTTTATTTTTATAATTATTACGCGTAACGATAAAATATTCGAATTAAAACAAAACTTATAAAATACAGCAAAAATTATAAAAACTTATAAAATACAACAAAACTTATAAAAAGCGCACTGAATACAAGAACTTAATTATTCAGCTGTTTATATAAATACGTTAGTTTAGCAGCCTTATGTGGGAAAATTCAAACATTTTTAATATTTTTATTATCATAAAATTATTTATAAATTTTAAATAATAAATTAAACAATGTATTAATTATTACTAAACAATTATAGGATATTTATTGCATAATTAGTATTTCATAAAATTTATAAATATTTGCCTTAATTTAAATCAGGATTTATATGATTTAAGTAAAAAAAATCGATTTTTTTATTTTTAATAAAAATCATGATTTTTTCCAACTCTGATAATTAATTAATTTAAAAATAATAAATAATTTAAAAAATACTAAATCTGAGAAAAATATATATACAGAGTGTGTCACAAAAAGGTATCGAAAAAGTAAGAGTTGATTCTTTGTAAAAAAATATGTACAAATATACATTGCCACAGGTTTAGCCAAGGTTGCCACGGCATTTGCCATAGTATGGTATAAGCTATGTCTATATGCCACATTATATGCCACAATATGCCGCATTTTCCCATGACATGGCAAAAGCTATGGCTAAACCTATAGCAATGTATATTTTTACATGATTTTTTTACCAGAAATCAATTCTTACTTGTTCGATACATTTTTGTGACACACCCTGTATATATTAATATATTTTTAGTGGTGTTTTAGTAACTTTTAGTAATTTTTAGTTAATAATTTGTATTAATTCAACTAAAATTAATTTACTACTCCGAAACGTGATCTGTTAAAAGCAGATTACATAAAAAAAAATCAACAGATCATCGTCATTTGAGCGTTTATTTCATTTCTCCCGACGCATATTTAATCAAGAAGCGCCCGAAATGACAACAAGTGGCGCGCCGTAAATAAAAGAATAAATACAGCGAAATAGTCGCTAATCATACGACGCTAATAACGCCGATCACCAGGTGTTAATGTGATGTCATTGGCTACTTGCGATACGAATTATAATTAGAAATCATTTTTTCTAATTAAAACTGCAAAAAAATTAATCTTAATTTTTTTAAATTCACTAGATCTAGGAATTTTCTCGTGACTTTTTGGTTGGTAAATATTTTGCGTCTAAAAATTTCTTTTTCACTTTTTAAAAAATTACTAAATCTAATAAGAAAGAAAAAGAAGAAGTGACTGCTTAAACGCCTTTAAAATATCACTAGATTTAGTAAATGTCTACTTTCTGACGTTTTGGTTACTAAATATTTTAAGTTCAAAAGTTACTTTGCTTTTCTTTTAATTACTAGATATAGTAACTTTTTACTGATTTTTTAGATGTCCCTAAAATATCACTGAATTTACTGATATTCTGGTGACTTTCTGGTTACTAAATACTTTGCGTCCAAAAATGTCTTTTTGATCGCTAGATTCGGTAACTTTTTAATGAATAAATGTTTTGCGCCAAGACAAAAGGGGAGCATGAATTTCTGAAGTGTTTATAAACTGTCAATTAATCATAGTGCAACACATTCTTACGCCATTAATAGGCGACACATCCTCGGAGCGAAGCCCTTTCTCATTCTCATTGTTTATAAAACGTGCCGCGCGTATTTGAATGTTTATCAACAAATCGCGGTGACTCACGCATTTCAGCTAACCGACGACAACGAGACAGAGAAAACCGCGCAACGAGACTCGTGCGAGTTCGATATCGATGCATCTCCCACGCCAAAATACGGAAGAAACTTTTATAAGAATTTCAAACAAAAAAGTTATCTAAATTAGTTGTTAATTAAAAAAAAAAAAGATTAAGAAAGTTGATTGATATTGGCTCATTATTTATTTATCGATTCATTCATCCGCTCATTTGCATCTGATTACTTCGCAGCCGTATATATTTAAATCGAATGAAGGTTTAATCGGAAAATATTGTCGATGGAAATGGAAACTTTTCAATTTCGCTTGAAAAGTGCGAATTTCGGAAAACGATGATTTTTTTAACTGAAAATTTTGGAAAATAAAAAAAAAATAAAATAAAAACAATTTTTTTCTGTAATTGAAAATTGTGAAATGATGGATATAAAAAAAGCAATAATTGCGCAAAGATATCTAATCTGCGTCTGCAAAGCTATGAAATTTATCTACCATACCTTTGTATGGTCTCGCGATACCGAACTCATTGTAAAGGCGAATATTTATTCTGCAAATTCGAGCCGCGTTTTTGCCGCGAATAATTCGCCGCCGAAAAAAAAGCAAAAGTACATATTTAACGCCGACGCAAAACAAAAGTCAGTAGTTAAATGAAACAATTTCATTGTAAAGCGCTAATAATTGAAAAATTAAAACGTCTTTTGTGAAAGAGAATTCGTTTGAGAAATTAAACCGGAGCGAGATAAATCGAAATCACATTTGTTTAACGTAATATAAAATTAAATTAATTTAAGAATCAAGAAGTATAATGTTTGTAATAAAATTTGTAATAAGCAATTTGAAATAATAAAAAAAAATCTGCTAATTTTATTAAAATGTTGTTTTATTATTGAAATATATACATGTATATGTATATGATCATTTTCATGTAATGAATTGAAATTAAAAGTCAAGAAATTGTAATGTCCTTTTATTAACTTTGTTTATACTTGTGATATGCGAGATTTTTATATTAACTACATTTATATTTATGAAATATATTTGAAAATTGTGTTCAATTTTCGCGTATCTTTACAATGAAATAGTTTTTCCGTTTATATACCACATCTTTTTCTTTAAATCCTATTTTATATAATAGGTATATTTCATTCTCTTACATAGATTTATTTATACGCTATAATATTTATTTTATCACTATATTTATTTGTAACAAATATTTTTTTATTACATTGTCATTTTTATTAATTACTTTTTTTATAATTCAAGTGTAATAGTCGTGTAAATATGAGGTAAATGCTGATTTGGTGATTTAATCATGTTATTCTAGTGTAATTTAGGTCTAAAAGCGGCAAAATTAAAATTTCTTTTACACAATTCAATTATCGCACATTTTACACCAAAACGACCCATAAAGTTTTTCTTAATAAATTGGTTCACCTGAACAATTTATGTATACTTGCAGTGTATCTGATATTAGTAAAAAGGGGAAACATTTACACTTAATTTACAGCAATATTAATGTCGCAAATTTTACACCAGAACAAATCAAAGAAATGTATTTTTTAATGTAAAAATAATTTTTTAATGTATTCAGTTGAACAATTTAGGTGTCTTAATCATGTGTTTAAAGTCAAAATGTTGCTCTTAAAATGTTGCTCTAACATATTTTTCAGAAATATCAGAAATTCAGTAATAATATTCAAATATAATATCTTTAATGTGAGTTTGGATAAATATAATTTCAGGCAATTTGGTGATGAATGTATTTATAATTACAATTTCATTTATTTTAACATATTTCACTATTGTTAATTTGTAAATTTTGCATTTCATAAGATCAGCACCGACATTAAACCAAAATAACATCAAACAAATAATTTTCTTCAATTATTAAGGCGGGGTAGTTTTGTATATTTTAAGAGTATTTATATAATTTCATTTTAAAATAATTGTATGCTATTTATATTTGTAAAGTATTAGTTGAAACAATTTTCCTTTTTTCACTTTTATTTTTATTATTTAAAAGTATAAACATAATTTGCACCATAAATACACCATTGTTTTATTGGTTCTACACTCAAAATGTAAAAATGTACATCTTACGTACACCACAAAAGTACTGATTAATATATTTCTCAATAAGCTTCGTTTTCAAAATGGTAAGATTGGCTCAGTGGGCAAGAAAGTGGACTATCACCTTGGAGGCGCCGGGATCGATTCTCAAATATATGGATGTTTAATCTAAAAAAAAGACTAAAAAAATAGAAAATAATAAATGAAGTAATACTTTAAAAATGCATGTCTATTAAAAATAAAATTGTGTATCTTTTCATTTTAATTTATTATATCTGAGAGATCTTATTATAAAAATGTGGGTATTTTTACAGCTAAATTGAGATGTAATTTTGGTGTAAACAAAGTTCACATAAATAGAGAAATGTAATTACGGTGTAAATTTTGCCGCTTTCACACTACATTTACACTGCAGTTTGTGCTGTAAATTGTAGTGCAAATCTCAACGTCAGGGTTAACTGATTTTGGTAGTGAATTGTCACGATTGTCACCCTCTAGCGGATCAACGTTTGAAACATGACAAAATGCCGGCTGCGTGTTGAAACAAGTTAATTATTTCGATTATGTTCGGGTATACTCGGAATTACTTCCGGTACATTCGGATTCACTTCGATTGTGTTCGGAAACTGTCGGATTTAAATTATATTTAGTTCGTAAATGATTGAGTATGTTCTGTTTCACTTCGGGTATATTCGGATACATTCGGAATTATTTCGATTATATTCGGATTTATACTTCAGATGTATTTGGATATCTGTCGATTAACTTCGACTGTGTTCGGGTATGTTCAAATATATTTGGTTGTGTTCGTGTACTTTCGGATTCACTTCGGATGTATTCGGGTATATTCAAATTCTCTTCGGGTATAATCGGATATGTTCGGATATATCCGGATTCTATAATATGAATATGTATATATTATGTGAATACAATTTTTAATGAATTAAATTGAACATAATAAGATGGTCACGTTCGATACATTTTTTTGTCCGAATTCATAACAATAGTCAGGTATATGTGACTATATTATGACGTAACAATCGGAACTTAAGAATACACGAAAAGCGGGGAAAAAAAGGCTAGACAAAAAGAGCGAATCGAAATGCAGTCCATTGAAAGGTACTTCGGAGCCTTGACGCGTACGTGAATTTAACAATTAATAATTAGACATTGATTATGCCTATATTAATAACATCATTTCCGGTTTTTTATTTTGAGGAAGGGGGTAACATAAATGATGTTAACAATATTTTTTAAACACAATAAAGAATTATTTAAATAAAATTAAAAAAAGTAAAAATGAACTAAAATTGACAAATGAATTTTGTTTCTTAAATTGTTTTTTGCGTTGTTTTCGTGTCTCGGACACAATAAGCTAATTGTTAATTTTTGTTCTTTTTTTAGGGTAATAGCAACAATGTAACAAAGTGCGAAATGTTTTGGATCGAAGTGTGACAATAGGAAATGTGTGAAAATGAGTCTCAATGGTGATTGCGAATATACTGATTTTATGCCGAAATCCTTGACAGTTGTGCGAGAAGGTCTCGGCGAATTTATTAGCCGCGAATGCGTTACGCTAAATAGCGCTAATTGTTTCGATTAATTGAGTCGTGTTTAGTCATTTATTCAATTTAATTTCTTTTTTTAAGTAAACTTTAGTAAACATTCTTTGATAATTATTATTTGTATTTTTTGAAAATTTAATATGATTAATTATATGAAATTAGTAAAATTAACTAAATTAAATTTTTCAAAAGAAAAAAGAAAAAAAACAACAAAAATCCAAATTAAAATTAAAGTACGAAAAACGATATATTCATACCTGAATCATTTTTCTTTTTAATTTTCGGACACTTTTGCTTTAAATTTAAATTGAGTTTCAAATTCAAACACGTGTACATAACATTGCAAAATCCATATTCAATGTCATCCACGAAAACTTGATCGAACGAGGAGCGGGCTAAGTTTTTCCGCAACATAACAGTAATATTTTTCGATTTCGGATCCATTTTACTGGCTACATAAATCACAAAACAAAGTAACTAAAAAAGTCACTAAAATGACTTAAAAAAGAACTAAAAACTTAAAAAATAAATAATTTTTGTTCGAATTGTATTTCATGTTATTTAATTTTAAGTGAATAGAAAAACGGTTAAGATGGTTTGCGCGCGCACTGACATGTTTAGTTTAGTTGTTGCCTCGACGAACGCCGGATGGCGATTAGTGAATGAACACTTGCGCAGACGTCGGTTTGCAAGTAAGATCTCATGAAGTTACGACTAGTTATGGTTTTGTTGGGATTAGATGGAGGGAACAAGAGTCACGTGTTCGAAGGGTATTTTTTATTTATTATTTTTTTTTTTTTTTGATAATTTTCAGATTTTTGGATCTCTATTTTTTTAATTACAAAATCATAAATTTGGTTTAAAATTTGTTTGTAAAAAATCTGAAGAATCTACACCCAGAAAAGTATATAGTAACTTTTCTTATAAATAATGAAAAAATGGACCCAGAATTACATGTAAAGACAATTTTACAATAATCTATGGGAAAATTGGCAAGATTTAAGGGAAAATTTGCAATGTTTATTTTTAAATTTAATATAATTATGAACATTTTTCCAATAAATTATAGATTAAAGGTCTATATTTTATTTCTAGGTCTGTTTTACCAGAATTTATAGGAAAATTTGCTATTTTCGTTTTCTTAGTGTAAAACATAAATTTCATACGAAAAATTTTTAAAACATTGAACTTTTGGATATAATGTTTGCACTAAAACTTTAACAAATTTCAAAAATCAATGTTTTCACATATTTTTTGTAATTTCATGTTTATTCATGAATTTTAACTTATTCTGTATGGTTTAAGGTTTTTAAGGAAACCGTCCAGTAAAATGGTTAACATCCGAATTACTCAACCAATTTTGATGATATTTTGTTTACAAGTAGTTAACAACATTACAATTAGAAAACAAATTTTATACCATTCTTAGAATAACTGAAGAGTAGGTTATTTTCAAAATATCAATGGTATACAGATATTCGTCAGATTTTGTTTACATTACCGCCAAAATGTTCGGAGAACAATAAAAGATAAATATGTCCGACCGAATTTTGATATTTTGTTTCGTTGATTAGTAATCCACAATTGTATAAAATAACTTAAAAAAAATTCTAAATTTTGTGTTGTTTGGATTTTTTTTTACATTTATATGTGTAACTTTCAAAACAATCAAAATTTCAAAAATCTGTCGGACCGATTTGGTCTTAATTGATTTCTGAACATTTTTATTCATCTATCATTAAAATCGTATACATATTTATGTACCTCTGATACTTTAAAGGTTGGAAAAAATTAAAAAAAAATATGTAGATAATCAAGTGTATTATTTAAAAAAAGAGTTGCATTTTAATTTTGCATTTATTCATACAAGATATCCTTTAATAAAAAGTTTATGTAAAAATGAAAAGTTAAAGTTGATTTCATTGCTTTTAATTTAAGGACTTTGCGTAACATTTACGTGCTTGCGTTTGCGTAAACCGCATTCGCGTAAAAGTAACGCTAATGCGTTTGCGTATGCGCGAAGGCATTAAGTAAAAAACAATGAATCCACCTTTAGTTGAAAATATGTACAAAGATATATTTTTAATCGGCTAGTTGTTTTTAAACTTCCCAAAAGTTAGCAAAGCCACTTCTTTCAAATGTTAGTTTGAAAAGTTAGCAAAACCTCGATAGAAAAATAAATTAGAAACCGTAAAAATCTAGACATATTATGTAAAAAATATGTCTTTAATTAATCGTAATATAATCGTGAAAAAATTATGTTATTTGCTTTATTTTTAAATTAATTCATATTATTCAGATAATTTTTGTATTTTCTTCTGCGATCACCTACACGCAGAATAGTAAAAACTATTGAAAATATGAGGATAATCTGCAGAATACAGAATTCTTTTAAAATAAACCATATAGCATAATTTCCTCGCACGATTTAATTACGTTTAATTAACCCCTGATTAAACGGCCATAAGGATTCATAAAAAAATTTTATTTTATGAAATTGCAACAGAATATTCATAAAAGGTATATATGAAATTTCATAAGCTTTTATTTATATTTAATTATGAATATTCATAAAAAACAATAAGACTAATTTTTTATTTATGAATTAATATGACAATATATAAATTTATTGTATTATAAAATAAACTTATGAAAAAAAAATCCTTATGGCCGTTTAATCAGGGACGACAAATTTATACATGACATGTTTATATTTATAGAGCTTGTAATTTCTTTATTTAATCGTGGCTTTGCGAACTTCTGTTAGACATAACAAAACCACTATTGTAAAAAAAACTTGGGTTTACCATAAATGTTTTACTTTTAGAATCTATCGTTATTTAAACGTAATTTAGCCGTGTTATTCATAATGTGATTAAAAAATTACCGATTAATAGGTGATCGCAGAAGAAAACACAAAAATAATCTGAATAATATGAATTAATTTAAAAATAAAGCAAATAACATAATTTTTCACGATTATATTACGATTAATTAAAGACATATTTTTTACATAATATGTCTAGATTTTTACGGTTTCTAATTTATTTTTCTATCGTATGGTTTTGCTAACTTCCACAAGAAGATAACAAAGTCATTTGAAATTAAAAAAAAGAACGACTATACTATTTTTTTTTCAAGACTAATTTACGAATAAAAAACGATATATTTTTAACATAATTATATGTCATTTGAAAGAAGTGGCTTTGCTAACTTCTGGAACGTGGTTTTTAATCGAAAAGAAGACATTAAAAAAATCGTCGAAAATTCAATTTTTGTTCGAAATTCACTGCACGGTCCCTTTAAAGTTATGTGTAAATGTTTAATAATTTTTTTCATATTTTCAAGTTTTTAAAATGTGAAAACAAACTGACATTTCTTGTAATTTTGCATAGAGAAGTGAGTCACGGGATTCCAATACTCCGAAGTCAAATCTGGACAGAAGTATTGTTGTGTTGGTAATCCGATACTCAATATAAAAAGAACACATTCTCTCATTATTTATTTCTTTTTTTAGTTCTTTTTTTTCTCTTCATTTCTTTCATGGTCATTATTAGTGCAAAAAAGTATGAAACTTAACGAATTAAGTGTTATTATCTTTACGACCTTATAGTTAATTAATACTAATATTTGAGTATATTTAAGTTTGAACTTTGAAGGATTATAAATATAATAAATTATTAAAAATTACACATAGTTAACATTACAATTTTCAAAAATATCTACACTTTTTGCATTTTCAAATCAAACAAATTTCGACATTTGCAAGAAGAAATCAAATATATATGTATATACATTGTATTCTGATTCATTACAATATTTCTGACTTTGATACTCTTACGCATACAACTGATATCAAATATTGTCATTGATTTTCGATTGCACGATAATTTTGACAACACTGATTATTCATTGTTTGATAAAAATCTGATATATGTCCAGATTATGTCAATATATATGTCATCGCACGTTACATACATACCAAAATATTAGGGTTTATATTTTTATAAACCCTAATATTTTAATGACTATTTTTAGTCATTAAAAAAAGTTAGACAAAAAATCGAAACAAAAAAATAAATATGCACAAAAGAATATTTTTTATAACAAAATAAACAACTCAAAAACTTGCTAAACACAATTGTAAGATGTGCAATTATTTTCTGTCTCTTTCTTTTTTCTGTTCATCTTTTGCTTTGATAAAAATAACTGTATTTTTAGGTCAAACTAACGAAGAAACGAAGAATTTTTTTCAAGATATATATTATGTTAATACATTGATATATATATATATATATATACTGTAATTAAAAATCGTTACAAATAAATGATATTAAGAAATAGCTAAAAGCCATTGGTTAGAACTAAAAATCGTTACTAGGTTGGTGATATGGATTTTGCGCATACCGAGTCTATTCAATCAATAAGAAATGGTTCTTCCAAGGCGTAGATTAGGTTTATATTATTTTGTTACGCGGGTGTTTCTTTAATCGATATTTTTAAATTTACTTATTGATTTCTTTCCTACATTTTATCAAGATATATATAATATATTAAAATTAACTAATTGGACAAATAAATTAGAGTTACATATTTTCCTAGATTTTACAAAGTTTCTCAATTTTCGGCAAATTTTGCATATTTTTTAAATTCCTCTAATTTAAAAAATGTCCTATATTTCTGCAAATTTCTCCAAATTTCAAATATTTCCAAATCTCCGAAAGTTCCTTAAATTTAAAATCTTGTCAATAATCTAAGGATTTCCTGGATAACTAAAAATACCTAGATTTTGATTTATTTTAATCAAATATATATATATATATATTTTTTTTTTCGTTCTCTTTTCTTATACAATTTTTCTCCCCCAAATCTAAATAAAATCAAATCAATATTTAGTTCATTGCATCACATATATTTATAGCTGTGTACATATATATACAACACACATATACAATTTATAAACATTGCCAAAAATATGACCAACGTCAAATACTTCGACGTTCAAAACATTTTCTTCTTTTTATTAGTCGGTTCAAAAATAACGACCATTAAGAAAGAGTTGTGAAACAATAACTTATTATATTCATTTTTACTTTATTAACATTTTTATTAAAATTTACGACAAACAAAAAAAAGTCATACAAGAGTTTTGAAACAATGCCTTACTATATTCACTTTTATTGTGTTTATGTTTATCAAAATTTACGGCTTTTAATTGCCTTAATAATCGCTTAATCTTTGAATTTACCGAAAAAGCACACATATCACGTATCAAATTTAATTTCATTCTCGTATAAATTAGAACATTATCTCACCCAATTTAAATGTCAGTTGAATATAAACTATTCATACTTTTATCTCCCTTTTTTCTTTTGTTATCAATTTTTAATTATTAAATTTTTTCATTGTTGAAAATTGTTTCATTTTAGTTTTAATTATTTCAACAAAGTTATGATTATTATTGTAAAATATATCTTTTAACATTTTTGAATTAATTTTTTTAATAAAAAATCCGTCATCTTCTTTTTATTTTTTTTATTTAGTTAAAATCATGTGACCTATTTTTTAATGATATTCAACTTTTTTTCGCATTTTTTATTCCATCAATTAACTTATTTTTACACCTGACCTCCTTTGACCTTCGAATTTTATTTGTTTATTTTTTCAAAATATTGTTCATGTTTTATAAAATTTAAACAATTGTTTATCAAATTGTTTAACTCACCCGAAACTTAATCCAATAATAAAACCCCAACAATCGACGCCATCTTGTTTTTATTATTTTTTATTTAAAAAAAGTCACGTGACCTATTTTATAATCACATTCACCGTTTTTTCACTAACTTTTATTTAAAAAATCAAACAATTATTGTATTTGACCTTGTTTAACCTTTGTTCATTTTTTGAATTGTTGAAAATAAACAAACGCGAAGGGTTTGTTTTGAAGGTCAGTGGATTGTTGTTGCGCTCGGGGTTGATCGGCGAATTGGACGGACTCTTCCGAGAGTCCGTCGTCGTCAACTAAACGTGAAGCAGTTGACTCTATACATAGAATGAACCGGGTTTGAGGCGCGCAGACGCCGAATATTTCGATTCCACCAAGTGTTTTCCGGAAAAAGCTAAGGGATAATCGACTTCGCACCTTTGGGGTGAAAAGGAGAAGGGAGAGCTTTCTGGTTTTCATTAATATTATCAAGTTAATTGTTAGAAATGGAGACTTCAAAATTTGAATTTCATTATGACGATGAAATTAACGTTAATCTTCATTTGGTAAATTTATTAACAAAAATTAATTTAAAAAAAATGCAATTTTTATCTTCACTATTATTAACGTCATCTTAAGTTAATTGCTGTGAATAAAAAATAAATGATGGAATTAATTTAAATACTTTCTAAAATAATTAAATAAATTGTACAATTTGTCGTAGGAGATAAAAACAAACATAGCGCCTTTTGAAACAAAAAATATAAAATATTTTTGTTTTAACAAAATAATATAATTTTAATTTGGAATTTTAAAAACATGCTTTTTCATGTTTGGGTTCAAGGTCACTTTTCCGGCGCCCAATAAAAATAACTCGTGTTTGTTTTTAAAGACGAAATACGTTTCACGGTTTTAATTTAAAACTTTTAATTCATTTAAAATTGTATTTTTACTTCTTACGATTTATTTGTTATGCACATTTTTCTTTCTTTATTTATAAAAATACAAGCAAATTTGAAGGATATTTAAAGTGAAACAAGAAAAGAAACAAAAATAATGATAAAGTACATTGTTTATTTTGTAGAGGTAATTAATGAAGCTTCTCCTTTCATAATTTTATGTTTTAATTTATTATGGTCTATAATTATTAAAAATATTATGGTCTATAAATTATGGTCTGCACAGAATCTATAGATCATGGCATATACAAGTTATCATAAGGACTTCCGATATATATATATTAATTTTTAAAAATATTTGTTATTTATTAATTACAAATATGGACCAATTTTTACAAAAAAATGGAAACAAATGAAAAAAATGTCTGACAAAATAATTTATTTAAATTTACAAAAACAGTTTTTAATTAAATGTAAATATAGCGATATATATCCAGAACATATTAAAAATATTAAATTAACGTTACAAAATATCAATTTTTCAATGAAAAAAATAGACAAAAATGTATAGATCAAAATACTATGATGCAACACATTTTAAATTTAGAAATACAAGACATTTATTACAGAATTAAATCATTTAAGATAAAGTACATTGTTGACATTAAAAAATAAATAAACAATAAGAAATTGACATAAAAAATATTAATATCGTTTAGAGGTTGAAAATATAATAAATAAATATTTTTCTTAAACTAAAATGAGACGCCAACTTAACTAAAAATGTAAAATATAAAAGAATTATAAATATATTTTTTACATTTAATTCATACAGAATCCTATATTATCAATATTTTTAATAAAAAAATGATGTTAACAAAATTCATTTATTTATTTATTTATTTATTTAATAATTATTTATTTAAAAATGTATTTATTTAAAAATTAAATAAAGAAAAAAAAATTCATTTATTTAATTTTTACTTTTTAATTGGAACAGTATCAAAATGTTTTGTTAAAAGCTATAAAAATTGCTTAAAAATTTAAATTAGTCAAATTTTCCGTCAACTGAACGTTCTTATCGACAATTGATATTTCGAAATAAAGATTGAAATGTTTTCCGCTTTTTCCGCTGAGAGTCGCTACACTCTGAGTTGTGAGTGTCGTAAAATAACAAACCGGAATTAATGCAAAAGAGAAAAATAAACCGTCTAATAATTTGTATAATTTAAACAAATAAAAAAAATTGTTAAACATTTGAAATATTTTTTTTAAAGTTATTTTTTGTTAATCTGTAAAAATGCCAACTTATGAATTAGCGTGTCTGCTGAAAGTTGTTCCGAAGGTAATTTTTAACCTCAAAATTTACGATATTTTAGTTAATTTTAACTAAATTTAATTATATTATTATTATTAATGTATTATTTGTGTGTGGAAATTTATTAATAAACGAAACTATTTAATTAACTTATTCCTTATATTTAATATAAAATAAATAATGTGTATTACAAAATAGAAAGTTATTTAATAAATTTATTTAAATTATATTTTTGTACTTTCAGAAAGAAACAGTAACAATTTTGAAAAGAACAGCTCAAGCAATATTCAACCAGGGTGGTTTCATAAGAAAAATCGAAAATTTTGGCAGAAAACCCACAGCTTACAAAATTTCAAATCATGGGAATAAATACTGGGAAGCTCAGTAAGTAAAGATAGAAAAACAGAAATTATACATTATAAGTTAAAGTGTTTATACATATTTTTTTTATTGTATTAGAATTGAATTATTGTTTTTATTTTTGAATTAAGTAGAATTGGTAAATGTTATTTTGCAAATTAAAAAAAATTTGATAAAGCAAGATTTATTATACTAAGTTTTGATTTATTGTACATTTTTTATTTCTGAAATGTGGAAAATATTAAAATTATAAAAAATAAAAAATTAAAAAATTTTGATATTTGTAAATAAAAAACATTTTTTAACATTTTTTTAGGTATTTTATATATCATTTTGATGCTCCCCCATCTTCAATTGCAACTTTATGTGACGAATATGAACGGGACATCGATATAGTCAACCAACGGATATTTAAAAAAGTTGTTCCGACAGAAGTGGAATGTACTTTGCATGAAGAAACTCTTCCGGCTCCTGAAAGGTATTTTTCCTCTGTTTAAAAAAATATTACTATTTGTATTAATATTTATTGTGTTTATGTAAGTATCAAATATATAAATTTTTATCTTTTCTTTTTTTTAGGGAAAATGTTAAAAAAATGATGGCTGATATCAAACGCAAAGAACTTAAATCGAGTTTCCGAAAGAGATACTATGCAGACTTAAAAGATTTTCCTTTTCAGACGTAACTGTTGGAAACGAAACGAATTGCGAGATTGTTTCTTATTTAAGGTATTGGAAATAAAAATAAATATTGTTGTAGAATAAAAGTTATATAATTATAATTATACCTAATTAATTAACATTTTATAATTTATGTTAAAATAAATAAAAAAATGTTCCTTACACGAGCGGTAAAAGTAGTTACTTTTCCCACTCTCGTAAGAAAAAGTATTGTATTCATCTTGTGAGCGCAGAAGATTCTTTTCTCACTCGTGAGCATGGCAACACTCGCTTCGTGTTGCCATCCTGCTCACGCGTGGGAAAAGTATCTCCAGAGTTCACTAGTTAAGTAAATTACTATTTCAGTGTTTTTAAAGTTAAAAATATTGTAAATAATAAACAGTAGATACTTTAATTTCAATGTTTATATAAACAAAAATAATTGTTCATTGTTAAAAAAATTGCAAATTATTTAAAAATTATAAATTCTTTACGAATATCAAATTCTTACATTTCATTAAAAACAAATTGAAATTAACAATACAATTTTTTAAAGATACAATTTTTAATAAAAATATTCTTTTCGTTTATGTAATATACAATTTTTACGAATGTTCAACATTCTCTTCATTTTGAGCTAACGAAAGTTTTTCCACATTAAATTCTATATTCGCAATAACATTTTTGCTGGAATCATCTTCGTTTGATTTCGTGAATTCTGCTGCGACGTTTTCGGATTTAGTTTGAGTTTCGCTAGTGTCCAACAAATAAGAGGATTCTTTGGCGATGCTTTTAATGGGAAGCAACATCGAAAGGGGTTCTGTGATATATTTTTGGTTTAAATAAATAATGCTCTGAAATATAAAAAAAGAGTTTAAATGAAATATTTAAATGAGAGATAAGTTAGATTAATTAATTAAATAATTAAGACTAAGTAAATTAATTTTTTTAAATATTTTTTTCTTTTTTCTAATAAAAACAAGTATTTTTTTACCTCTTTCTGTAGTTGACCAATCGAAACTCCAACATATTGAGCTACTTGACTTGGAGGAAAAATCGCATGGATGCAATACTGAACATAGGGAATAAGTTGGTCACTTAAACATTCCGCAAAGTTGATCATGTTTTCTCTTTCAGTTTTTGTGAAAGCCTAAAAAAGGAAAAAATAATACATACAATACATTAAAAAATCTTTTTAAAAAATGTTTCTTTATGACATGTTAATATATATTCAATTTTCAATTGAATATTTTTCTTTCAATTTAGAAATATTTGCATTTTTTACAAGCATGACTTTTAACAATTAAATAATTTTCTTGCAAAAAACAATAATAATAGAAGCAATCTTTGAAAATATGTTTAGATTATTTAAACAACTTTTTAAAATTCTATTTTTATTAACTTTACCTGTTGTTCTTGTTTATAAAAAACCAACATAATTTTAGCTACACTGTGCAAAGATTCCTCCAAAGTTTTCGTGCAACTTTGCGCATGTGCAACCGCTGGACACAATCGCAGTTCATTAAAAGCAGCAATTAAACCGTTACAATACTCCGCTAATGGATAAAATTCAATCAACTGTTCGGGTGGATTTTCCTATAAGAAAAATTAGATCAATTTAATTTTGAATTTCAATTTTATAATATTATTTAAAAAATCAGAAAAAGGGAAGAAATTAATGAAAGATAGCAAAACCCAAATTACCGACTTGATAGTAGAATCAATTTTGAAATCTGATCTATAAGTCTTATTAATTAACGTAAAGGACTCCATATCCTTATCAAACTTCTTCGTTGCATTCCAAACACTGTTATCGAACTTATCTCGAATGACTTTGACGAAAATATCTGTCATTCTTCCGGTGAAATCCACACCAACTCGACCAAACGATAAACTGAAATATGTACATTGACCTAAAATTGAATCTATTGACGTAACTCCGGGCAAATCCTGGTCCAAAGTTTTCAAAAATTGTGATATCTGAAATAAGTAGGGTTTTAATGTTAAAATTGTTAAAAATAAAGTATTTTTTTACGAAATATAAAATTAAATTAGTCAAAATAATTAATTAACGAAAGCTTCGCCTAAAATTACTTTTTCTTCCAGCCAATGATAAAAAATCGCAGACTCGTTTATCGCCGGATCTTTTCCCAACGAAATGTGATCGTCGTCATTGAACATTGCTCGATATTGAGTTACTATGTTGAATAAATGTATTCTTGAAAGTTCCACTGTTTTAGTCAAATGAAGGTTTGCTGAAAAAAATGTTTAATTATAAATTCCAGTTTGTATTAATTATTTATTTATATGTATATTTTTTAATATCTGGGAAAATGTATTCAATACATTTTTCAAAATGTGGTTGAATTATTTTGGCGGGAAAATTAAAGATATGTTATAAAAAGTATCTTACGATCTTGTTTTGGAATCGAATTCAGAAAAGATTGTAGCCAACTGTCCCGAACTTGCAGAAACTTGATTCGCAATTCTGCTTCTGTAAATGCATCCATCGAACGCAACAAACCCACGAGCTGAAGACATCTTGGCAATGGTAAATCGCCGCGTAAAGAACCAACTACTTGATCCACCATTCCTGACCAACTATTTTCGATTTCTGATACGATGGCCTATAAAAAAGTATTTTTTTTTGTTTTATAACAAAAATAGCAGTCATTTATTGTATAAATTCCAAACATTTTGAATACTTTAGTTTTGTTTAATAACAGGCCTCTCAGTAACTCACTTTTCTCACTTTTTAAATATATATTTCATTTTAAATTAAAATTTAATAATTGTTTCAACTCTTGTAAAAAAATATTTTGAATATTTAAAGAGGAATAATATTGTCAAGATTCAGGTGGCTCAAGCAATGCTTGAAACTGTCACTAAATTTTTTTGTTTGTTTGTTTTTTTTTCTAAAATCTGTTAATAACTTATAATTATACTAAAAAAAAATGTAAAAAGATTAATAATTAATAAGCCCAGATAACAAAATGTGCTTTTCAAATTTCAAGCAATTAACAGCTTACAATTCTATTACCTGAAGTTTGTGCAGTGTTTGTAAAATAGCATGAGGCATTATAAATAAATGTTTTATAATTATATAAAGTTTATAAAATATTTACAGAAACTTTAACTAAAAACTAATGTCACAAATATTGTGTCTTGTTGCTTTCTATTAGAAATGGCAGAAACAGTTTGCCTAAACAGTAGATAAAACAGTTTTGTATATATGTTACAAACTGTTTATGGTTTATTTTAATTGAAAATAATTGTTTGTCTAAAGTTTGTGTAATAGGTTTATGCGTAATGTATACTTAAAGAAGTATATGCAATTTTGACGCTAATCTTATTTTCAAAATAAAAATAAACAAGCTTATGAGCTACAAATAAAATATTCTGTTATATAATTCTTGGTGGTCTAGTGGTAACGGTGTTGATCCTAAAGTTCAGGATTCATGTTCAATTCCAGGTACTAAACTTTTTTTTTCAAATTTCAATTAATTTGTTCAATGTTTGCGTTATGTTTAACTAACCGTTTGATGAGCGCTTGAGCTTGTTTATATATAATTCTGTATACATTTCGCGACGTTCGATCATCAAACGGCTAAACATTATTTTTAGAAATTATAAAATAGTTTACATTATGTTGTTGCGTATATGTATGGGATGTAATGCAGTAAACTATGTGTAGCAACATTATGTGCAGTTGCTGACGCACCTTGCTTCAATGTTTACGTTAACTCGTTTCAAAAAAGTTATACGAAGTTTGTGCAATATTTGCGACATTTATATCTTGCTTTTTAGTACTCCCTATTTAGTTTATTACTCCCTATTTTTTCATCAATGACTCACTATTTAATCACTATTTTCAAAAAAAATTATTGACTATTCGATTACTTTTTTACATTTCTAGTCGCAGAGAGGCCTGTAATAAATAAAGTAAACAATAGTATATTACTGCTGAGGGCGCCACTGCGCCCGAGGCTGGTATCCTATTTTATTGACCGAGGGACCGGACAATAAAGTGGAACTTATTGTCCTAGGACGATAAAATGTTCGAGGGCGTAGCCCGAGATCATTTTTATCGTCCGAGGACATGATTAGTTCCACTTTTGTCCGCTCCCGAGGTGCATAAAATAATTATTTTTAATATTTCGAAAATGTCGAACATTTAAATTTTGAAATATTATTTTCATTATAAGGTAGTGGCACCAGATTCCGTGACTGCGCCGGTTTTCGATATTTAACATTGATTGAAAAGCCTATTTCTATCTTTTTCTTACATATTGTGTCGAAAACCGGAGCTTCTACTTTATATTAGAATTTCTTACAGCAATAATAGGAATATCATGATGTTTCGCTCCAAGTTGTCTCGCATATTGCGACAATTCCAGTGCCTCATTGTAATGACTGCTTCTTAAGCAAGATTCCATTAACTGTGGCATTTCTAAAATTTCCAGCAACTCAGCATTTTTTGTCAATGTGAGACTATTTAAACGACGATGTGTGTTGATTTCTTTGGAAACGTTGCAAAACAATTGGCATTTGTCCATGAAATTTGGAATCTGCTTCACCAACTCGGATAACTTCTTTTCTGTTTCATTAAACTGAAATTTCAGTAATTAATGGAAAACAAATTCAAAATTGTAGTTAACTTATTTTGGCGGGAAAATCGATGGTAATTCGAATTCAAATTGAATTTAATTTATATTGGCGGTAAAATTGATAGAATTCAAATTATAAATAACATATATTATAATTAATTTCTTTTTTATTTTATGAATAATATAATTATTGTCAATTACTACCTGTTTGAAAATTTCACGCGAATTTTCGGCTGTTTTTATAAAAGTTTTGTAATTTGAAAATACTAATTCCTGCGTACTTTGGGACACGTTCTTCTCTTCCTCGGAAATATGTACTGGCTCACTGTCTAAAAATACAATTAAAAAATAATTGTTTAGATATTAATATTAATGGAATAAACTGATTTTTTAATTTTAGAAAACTTACTTAATTGTTCAACATCAAAACTTCCTACTTTTGATAAATATTGGTATAAGTCTGAGTTTTCTTTCCATGATTCTGCAAATTAAACAAAAAAACTAATATAACATTTTAGCCTTGAAAAATAAAAATTATGTACAATTTAGATATATTAATTGAATAAATAAATTACTTTAAATTTCTTTAATAAATTCAACAATAACAAAAGTTAACCTCACCTGGAATTCCTTCTGGAAAAATTAGATTAATCACTTTTTCCGTTTCCAAATCCATAATTCAAATACTCAAATAAATCTCTGACAACAAATAATTTATATTTCTTTAAAACATATATACATTAAGTTAAACATTTCTATGTATTTTAATTAAAACATTTTCGATTGCACCGAAATATCAAAGCAATCAAAACAATCAACACAGAATTATTTTGACACATCACAACTTTAGAAGACGAAGAGTTAGGACTATTAATGCCACCTATCATTATGCGGGAAAAGTTGGTTGGATGACATTTTACTTTATCGACAAATGTTTATATTTGTAATTTAGAGAAAATAATTAATTACAATAATTATTCAAATTTGAATTTATTTTAAAATTAAATTAAGTTTTTTGAAATACAAATAATTTATATAAAAAAATATTTTATTTTGTATTATTTTATATAAAATCATTGCCATTTTTTGAATGAATTAAAAAAATTATTTTCTAATTTTTTTTATAAAATGCAATAAAATTATTTTATTATATTTTTGTTTAATAAAATGAATAAAAGTTAATTGAATATTGATTTAGACAAAAAGTCTTTCAACGTCTTTGTTGTTACTTTTTAGACGAAACAAAGTGTCGAATTCGTTGAATTGTAGAATTATAACACTGAAATCTTATATTAACGATTAGTCGGCAAGAAATGAAATATTTTGCTCGCAGTCGTGACAATGATTTGCTACAGGAAACATCTACAAGTTTTATTTTATATTTTCAACGTTTTTTGTTTGGTGAAATGAAGTTTTAATTTAATATTTTTTACTTTTATAATTTTGTCTTTTAAAGAAAGTTTTGTTTTTGGAAAAGTGGAAAGTTTTCTTTGTTTTAAAGAAAGTGAAAAATGTTTCAATTCAGGCGAGTTTATTGATTTTTAATTGCAAGAAATTAATGCATTTTAAATAATTTATATGTTTTTAATTTAAATTTATTTATTATTTAAAAGGAACTGGCTCTTCGCACTGAAGAGTGAACAAGAGTGAACGAGAGTGAATTCAGAGAAAATGTTTCCGAACTTTATAAAATTTACTCGTAAATTAAACAAACTTTTAAATACATTCTCTGTAAATATTGAAACAGAAGTAGCAAAATAACCGTGTTTTCAATAATTGTGGTTATTGTAACAACTTTAGTGTTTTAAATCAAATATGCTTCAACTTAAAACATACAAATTTTACAAATATATTAAATATTTTATATTAATATATATTTTTATATATAATTTTATATTACTATATTATTTATTTTATGAATGATAAGTTAATTCACATTGGTGTCGCATAATGAATCTTGTAAATTATTTACGTCAATGTCGGAAAAAAAACAGAGTGTAATTATTAACGCAGTGATTTTGTAAATGTTTACATCGAAACCATCATTAAATTTGAAAACATCAATTTTGAAATTTCAAAATATTAAATTTGGACAATTTTAAATTTCAAAAAAAAAAAAAAAAAAAAAAAATTGAAAATAT
>JABFPJ010000418.1:0-42427 GCA_022817425.1 Gryon sp. ZL-2020 | reverse complement strand
AAAAAAAAAAAAAAAAAAAAAAAAAAAAAAAAAAACAAACAAACAAACAAAACAAAAAAAATACGCATTATTTTATCATTCCTTCGGTAAAGTCGTAATCACTAGTGAAATTTTTTATCGGTCTTCTTTTTTTTGCTGCGAATTGTATCGCGAAAAAGGTTTGATCAGATTTTACGAGGGAGGTTTGGCGAAGTAAAAAGGACTACCGTCAATAGATTTCCGTTGTACAGTTTACTTAAATTGGAGAAGTAAATTGTGCGATATTTAATCCACTTGTGTCGTTTACCTTAAAATAATGATTTAAATCTAAAGACGTTTTGTGTTCTTTTTTCTCTTCAAATTGCGCCATGGAATCAGAAAGGGAACATTAAATAGGCATTTGTTTTTACTTCTGAACCATTTATTTTCCATCAGTATTTCGATAACTACTTTTTTCTTCTTCATCCATGTTAACCAGTTTCTTCTTCTCTTATGTTATTTTTCAATTGTAATACTCTTGATGTATTTTTGTCATAATAGTGATAACTTAAAAAATATGCACTGTACGAATTGTGCTATTTAAATAAATCCGTCTTGTTTTGTATAAAATCCAAATACATTTGCATAAGTAGATGTTTATACGTTTACTCGAGAATCTGAAAGAAACTTGATACATATAACTGGTTCGTGAGAATTGTGCGGTATTTGTATTCTTGCTAAATTGTCGACATATTTATATTAATATTTCCCAGGAAAAAAATTTCACAAAATACTGAAAATCCTTATATAAATAATTTTTGTATAAAAATATAGTTTCTTTTGTCACAAAAATTTAACTTTGATTAGTTGATCTATTTCTTTTATTTAGATTATTTATTAATTTATTTAAATTAAGTTGACAATTTTGATAACTGAAACCAATCTAAATCTTGATATTGTCACTTTAACTACAAGTGTTGAATAACAGATATTTCCGCGAATTAGAATTCTGTCAGTTTACGTTGGAGTTATTGATTGTTGAAAAAAACATCGTATTCGACGCAAACAAAATGATACTGCTTTGCATGCATTAAATAACTCATGTTCTGTACACCAAATATTAATCGTATTTTGCAGACGCGGTTTACGTGACCGTTCCAATGGATAAACTGTTGTCGTATTATCCATATTTGGGCACAAGCCAAATCAATGCGAAAACTCGTACACAGTTCCTAACGTACAACACAGCCGGCGAAGCTCCTCAACACGTTCCCGTGCCTGTTTATACACCAAGTTTCAGTCAAAAAGTCCCTTATCAAGTACAACCACACTATCTGTCATATTCATCCTCTCATCCACATCGCACGTACACAGAGGCAATACTTCCGACTAAGGTGAGTTGCACTGTGACGTTTTATCTACATTTCTGTTGTTAACATACATTCGCTTTGTGCTTCCAAATTATATGGGTAACATTTTTGTTTCAACTTTTTCATCGTTATTGCTATTCTCTCTTTTTAAATTTACACGGACTCCGTGTCAGTTAGCAGTACAAGTGGGTTACTATTTATAAAATATTCCATACCACCATGCAAAATAAATGAAATTAGTATCTACTATGGTAAAAATATAATAATACTGAAATAAAACAGAATCATTCAATTAAATATTATTTGATGTAATTAAAAACAAAAAAATTATTGAATGCTATTTTATAATCTTGCGTGATGAAGAGACACGTTTTTTCAGCAAATTAGATTGCTTTCCAGAGACTGAGAATATTAATAAACGAAATACTTTCTTATAGATTATACAAAAATTATGTATAAATACAAAATTTACTTTATAGTTGAATTAGTTAAAGGATTTGAAATTATTATTTATATAAATATATGGATTTTAGTGTTATTTGTATTTATCAAAATGGCAAACTATAACATTATTGGATTGTTTTACAAAATTTTATTTGGTAATATGGTTTTATGTGTATGTTATATTTTGTGCATTTTTCGTTCATACAATGTAGTTTTTACATATTTATAAAAGTTAATATATGGTACTTAATATACTTATAGATTAGCATTTTTTCTGAATTACGCATTTTACGCTAAAATTAATTCTGCAGGAATATTTAATATATTTTAAGAAATTTGTAGTATGAAATTTGTTTACTATGTTTTACAGTAAAATTTGTCTGTTTTATATATTCCAAGATTACTTCTTTTAGTAATAAATATTTATAGAAATTCAGTAAATATTCTCATACAAGACCACCCAATCGAAAATATATTTTCAAAATATACATAAGATATATTTTTCTGAAAAAAAATATTTGTGACAAGAAATTGTATAAATGATACATATTTTCTGTATATTTTCTAAAATATATTTGTAAAAATATTTGAAAAATATATAAAAAATATATTGAATATATATATTTTCGTCCATGTGGGTTATATAGCTCGCAATGTAAATTTTCGTTATTGATAATTGGTATTAAAAAATATGTTTCGATTATAATACATGTTTAACCAATATAATAAAATGTATATTTTTAATAAATAATTTTAGACATTTCGTGAATGTTCACTTGTATATGCATACTAAAACCAAAAAAATATGAAATTTCATAAATGCAGTCAATATATATACATATATATTTTGTTTTCAAAGAAATTTCTAATTAATTGGTGTCTAATATGTTTATGAAAGTTGCATTTATCGTAATGACATCATCTCGTAAAAAATTATAACTAGAGTAAAAAAATAACATTCTCCTCTCAATTTCATTTCATTTATTTATTTTAAAATTCGTAGCAAGAAAAGTATATTTAAAGTAAAAGTAAATTATGAATTTCATTTTTATCCTATTTTTAGCTTTTACTTTTAATATAAATGTACAACTGACATACATTTTAGCGAAGTTTATAATAACGACTATTTTTAGCCATTATAGAATGTTATTTTATATGACAACTAATCTTTCTAAAACAATCTAACAAATACATATAATAATAAATCGGTAATTAAAAGATATGAAACTTTATTATTAATAATGTTTCTATATGTAATTAAAAATATTCTGAATGTTATTATTATAATTTGTATAAACTCGATCAGGTTGCAATATGGATGTAACGTCAGGCAATCGTCCGGCCGCCCGATTTGGCCATGTCGCTCTATCGGGCCCAGATGAATGCTTGGTGTTGTATCTGTATTGCAGCTCAATTGAGTTTTACTAGGGTAGAGTTTCCGTATAAAGTAAAAATTACAGAGTTTTATATCGTCATTAATCTCGAAGTTATTGGAATTATATAATAGCAATGAAATTCATACTATGAAATTTTCAACTTTTTCATGAAAAGATGGACTTGTGTTTAAATATTACACGAAAAAAATGGTTGACAATGAAAATTAATTGTTAAATATAAAGGTTTCTTGTTCATATGGACCGAAAAATCTTGTTTTTTTGTGGTAAATTTGCTCATCTTCGGGTAGTTAATTACGTAATAAATTTGTGTGAATAATAATTGTCATTAAATTCATAGATTTCCAATAGAATTGATGAATCTATAAAACTAAGTTGACTACACAAATTACGTTACGACACATTTCAACATATATTATTTTAAAATTCATAATATATATCCAATAACACACATTGATTTTTGCAATACAATATAAGATTTCTATTATGTACTGTCAAATCAATGTCAAGTTTGAGAGAATCAATTATTAGAAATACCTATTATATAATGGTAGCTACTTTGCACTTGCCAATTCATCAATCAATATTCACTATTTGTATTATAATACGTATAAAGAAATGTTGAAGTAATAATTTTCTTAATGTCACATATTGGGAATCACTTTATATTCAAATTTTGTATTTGAAGTAGATGCATATTTAACATAAATCACATATTGTTAAAATTACTGTAAACATTACAAATATTGAAAAATTGATTATTATTATATTAATCATAATAATTAATATTATTATTATTATTATTATCATTATAAGAATAGTATATCAATATGATAAATATTAGAAAATTATATATTAAAAAAGTGTGTATTTGTTGTTTTTATTTCTTCGAAATAGAAAAAATGCTTTTGTTCTTGTGTAAAACGAAAGGACAGTGAGAAAATCATAAGCCTTGGAACGTAATTTTTCCATCACGCTGACAATTTAAAAAACTTGGTCGCTGCCGTGGTAACTTCTGCTACTAAATCATTCAGCTTAAAAACTTGCAATTTCCATTATACAATTTGCGATAGTTCCATCCGAGATAAATTATCTTAAGCTCAAACGCACGGCGTTATATATAATTCCGCAAACGACTTTTTTCTCTTTTTTTCTGTTGCAGCCTCCGAAAAACCATTACATGCCGTCCAAATTGCGTCGTAAGTATTAAATTCATAACGCGATCATAATAATAATAATTAAACGCTTTGAACAAAATCGCTTTTGATCAATAATTTTAAATGCGAATTACGATTGAACCGTAGCGAAATTATTACATAGTTCATGAAAACTTTGTCTTTGAATTTTCAAGCTCACGTTTCGCAGTCGTATCCACAGTATGTCCAACAAGTAATTTACGTGAAGCCGGGGATGGTGTACACTCAAGGAACTCCCATTTACAATGACCTGTATGCTCGAACGTCCACATATACACAAGACAATTCACTGTACAATCAAGCGCAGCGATCTCATCAAGTCTACGTTTCATCGACTATAGCCGAACAGTTAGCCAAACACATTTTGGAAGAGCCTCAAATCGATAGCATTATTTCGCATCATAAAGTAAGATATCGACGATTTCGATTCGATGGATTTCAATCTGATTTAATAAAAGATGAACGTGCAATATTTACACGTGTGTTTTGACAAACAATTTATACATTAAATATACATATTTTTGCAGAGTAAATAAAACACATTGATTTTTGCATTTAAATATTGTTTATAGTTAGAAAATTGTATTTATTCAATGAGATAACTTTAAATACAGATATCGTGTAGTAATTAAACTTTTTTCGTAATCAAAATTTCACTTTATAATCAGGTTATCTATCAATAATTAATAATTGAGGGTGAAAGAGATTTGATTTGCATTTTATTAGACTGAGATATTTACCACGAATGTCAAGTGAAATAATTAAAAATGCAAATGAATAGATGGAATGAATAATTGTGTACTGAAAGTCAACTAGTTGTTATTACTACTTGAAAGTAATTAAAACTATGAGTTATTGTTCTGAATGTATTAAGCAGATTTGTTCAAAAGAATCAAAAATCAGTGTTAATTACTGACATTTTGCATGGACATTATGAAATGTAAAATATAATTTATAATAACAGAGATATAAAGAGAAAGTAGATTATTATCATCAATTAATATGCATATCTTAAAAATTTAATAAAATTGATATAAATTAATCGTATTTATTACAAATTACACAATATCAACTTTAAAGAAACTTTAAGTACATGCTTTGGCATCTTTTAATTTTGAATTGTTATCAATAATATAAATAATAATTTTGTTTGAATACGAGTTGAGTTTAAAAATTTACTTAATACGAAAGAATTTAGGACAGTTGCATTTTTAATTTAATTAATCAATGTAGCCAATTTCTTTCGTTCATTATTTCTTACTCAAGATAACACAGTAATGATTTCATTGAATAATAATCGATGATTGCATTTCATTCAATATTAAATCATTAATTTGATAGGTAGGAAGATGACAATGTCTGAAGTTAAAATATGAATGAAATAATGGGAAATTTAAATTGTATTTTGATTGTTACAATTTTAAGTTTCAAAATGATATTAAAATTAATTCATTGCGAAGAATAATGTCTAGAACAAAGTAATACAGAAAGTAGGAACAAAGTTTATGAATTGGTCGCATTCTATAAACAAGTCCATTAAACTATCCAAAAAATAGTACTTAACTTACAAACTTCGTCGGAAATGTTGTTCAGACAGTAAATTATTCATTTTTATCTGCACTGAATTTCGTCATTAATAAATAATGTACTAAAAAGTTCATTATGTTCCAGAAAGTACCAACAGCATCATCATTATCCTTCCTTGCACCTCAATATCGACTACAAAAATTCAGATCAAGTGTTACTCAATTGCTTCCAGTGTCTACTGGTAATGAAGTAGTTTCAACGAAGCATTACCCTGCTTTGTCTCATGAACCAAAATCGTTACTTGACACTTACGTTCCGAGTTACGTGATTGCTGCACACGATTCCGATAGGTATTGCTGATTTTCTATTTACTAATTACTTGTTACAAATAATTGTAACATTTATTAGATTTTACGGAAGAATTAATTTATCCTACACTTCAAATTTAGTATAAACCACGTTAAAAATATCGCTTCTCTTTATAAAAATATTGTTTTAATCATTGCAAAATTCAGTTGAGCTTTCAAATTTCATCAATTAAATGAAACCCTAATGTATTTTGCATTGAACATACACGTTGTTATCAGTTTTACAACTGAATTTTAATAAAAAGTTTCCACATATGTATTGAGCAATAAATTTGCTCTGTAATGAACACATTTCATCAAAAATTCATATTTTTAGTTAAAAAAAAATATTAATTTCACATCATTTTATAAAATTTAGTTGTATTTTTAGTAAAATTCGCAATTTTAAACTTGCACATTTATAAAATGTCTGAACACATTATCATTTTAAATAATTTATATAGTAATAATACTTTACATTGAGAGTAATTTTGTTGCGAAAATAAAGCAAAAATGTTAAATAGTTATAGATTAAATTAAAATTAAATCTAAAATTTATTTTTCTCAAATATACATTTTTTTTTAAAGACTTTTTTATTAAATACAAAGTTTTTGAAACTTGACTTTGAATGTATATATATGAATGTATTATGTATATATATTGTAAATTTGATTTCAGATACAAAGAAAAACCAATCAAATTAGAAGGTGGATTTTTGCCATCGAAGATAAACTTTATTCACGAGTACAAGAAACGTAAAATTGAATAATATAAGAAATCGATTTCATAGTATTAAATTTTAGCGAAATGTACATGGCGAGACGAGAGTTGTACGACGAAAGGATCTGGAACTCTTTTTATCCCAAAATTGTGATGTATTGAACCCCACATCGAATGATTTTGACGATTCCCGAGGGAGGAAGGAAAATATACGTCATATATCTAGTCGTTATCGATTATTTTGGCTGATGATGGAGGAATGGATGAAAATATTACTCAATCGTTTTTGCGTCTGCTGATAATTATACAAATAATATATTACTGAATGATTCAAGAAACGTTCTGTTTTATTCAATTTCTCTAATTATCATGTAAACATGAATGAACATATATTTATACAACATTATCAACGTTTAATTCTTACATTATAAATGATATTATAAATGTAATTATAAATGTTAAAAAGTAAATTCTACTTACTGATTTATTTACACATTTTATTTAACTTGTTTAAATATTTAATGATATGTCATTTGTTATTCCTTTTTAGTTTATTATAGAACAATATGATATTTTTCATTTATTTATCATCAAATATATTATTTTCTTTGAAAATGTTGAATATTATTCTGACTTGTAGTATTTTATGAAAAGAATAATAAAAAGTATATGTATTGTTGGATAAGAATTATTTGTTTCTAATTCAATTAATCAAATTTCTTTATATCAAATATATTATGAACTTAAATATTTTATTATAGATAAAATGTTTCATGATTATAACATTCTGCAATATCGTGGTCGAAAATTGTATTGATCTTGTCAATTGAACGCAATATAAGAGTTTCAATATGAATGAAGGATGCTTGCATGTTAAGTAAATTACAGGCCTTTTTATATAAATCAACTCTATTATTACATATTCCTTCAATATACAGTTGAACTTTTAACTAGCAGTTAATTATGAAAAAGCGTTTTGTAATAAATGCAAGGTTTTATAAATAATCCCATTATAATAGGGTTACTTATAAGTTATATTTGGATATACAAATTAATAAAGTTCCACGGTAAAAACAACTTTGAATAATGTTTAATAATATTTGACAGAAAATGTTATATAGTTTTAAGTAAAAAAATTTACAAATAATATTTTTGTTTAAAGTTATCATTGTATTTTATTAATTCATAAAAAATTCAATTTTAACAAAAATCTAAAATTGAAGCCAGACCAATAAAATTCAATTTAGTTAAACATCAAACTGAAAGTACAGTCAACATAATATCTGTTATTTGCGTTAAATTCGTAGTTTTCGCATGCAATGACGTTGAATTCGAATAACTAGATTTAAAGCGTTAAACGCAGAATAAAGAGCCATGTAGTGTAACGTATTCAATAAATGAATGATTGAAGGTGTTTTTCCTTGATTTTCCCTGGTGTGTTGTTAGCAAATCAACTATTTCGATAAAGTTATTCAACATTGTTACGACAGTACATTGAAATCTCGCGCATTACGTTGTCAATGTTACGTATGTAAAACGACAAATACCAGTTTCTAAAACGTTCAATGGCACCGATTCCGTCTCAGGGATTGCACAAATGCATGAAAATTGATAGACTGATTTGTCGCGTAAAAAAATGACGAAATATTAAAGGCAAACAAATATGATGTCAAATGAGGTTAATACAATAAAATAAAAGGAAAAGAAGTCGATGTTTGATTGTTCGGTAAACGTAACGAAGAAGAGCGGAAACAGTCGGCTATTGGTAAACGCTTCCCATATACGTGTTGAGTGTAAATAACATTCGTCGTATATGATGGTGAAACACTTGGAAGCGGCGTCCTCCTCACTCTCCGAGCGAGGGCATATAAGGTGAGATGCTGTAGTCTCTGCTTCATCAGTACCAAACATATACGACACGTCTGTCAAACTGAGAGGTTTGATGTGGATCATCATGAAGTTTGTCTGGGTATCAGTAAGTTCGGATTAATTCGATATACTTCGCAGCTCGTGCATTGACATCTTTGATATACATTTCTGGTCTGGTGTCATACATATATATTTGTTTCTACTATTGACTGGTTTGGGTTTAAACTATTCAACATCTTAAATTATTTAATATAATATATTTTACTAAATAATATAATATTATATTATATAAAAAGTTATATTAATATTTTTTTAATTTTTAATTTTATTTTGTTTATGAAATATAATAACAAATGATGTGATGTATCAACTTTTATTTATTTTTTTATTTATGCTATTTGTGAATTATGTTTTTTTCACCTTTCAATATTCAATTATTAGAAAAAGTAAAAACCTTGTTTTTCAGTTAACAGTTTTCTTAGTGTATTTTATATTTGCATTTTTTAATGACACCATGTACAATTGTGTTAAAGTATAATTATGACAGTGAAAGTGATTTTTTTATTATTAAAGTGTAGTTCCGGAAGCCCCAATGCAGTTCACATGTGTATATGACGATTATTTATTGAAAGATGCAGATTCTCTTGCGTGAATTGGTGAAAGGCTTTCGATGAATTATGCTTATTGGATTTAATTAGCAATCAAACAAATTTGTTATCCTTTGGGAGACCAATTATAAAAAATGAAGTGATTTGAAAAAAACATCTAATAAAATTGTAAAGTGAAATGTAAATTTTCTACGCTGAAATTATCGTGTATGTATTTTCAAAAACTTAAACACTATACTTATTCATTCAATAATAATATTTAAAAATGAAAGCGATAATGACGTACAGAAACGTTGATAATTAATACAATTTTCATGAAACATGAACAGTAAGAGTAAAGTGTGTTTTGTCGTCAGTAGTATTTTTATTTCGTTTACTCTTATTTTTAAAAACGTTCTATACAAGTTATATTATTTTTATTTTGGCACGACTTCTTCACTTATTCAAGTATGAGCTCAATATCGATGTATACCAGTGACAGTCTCTTTCAATTTATCAAGAAAGAAAGCGGTGAAAATGCGAATATCAACTAACAAAAACCTGTTTCAAAGTTACTAAAGATTTGAGACTGAGAGTAAAAGATTTGCACGAAAAAAGCATCGTTGAATTCACATTGAATTTCATACTTGAAATATTACCTTATATGGTTGTACAATTTGTTACAAACATTTATAATGCATGCATGCGAAATTTTTGTTATGAAGCAAATGATATAAGTTATGTTGCCTTCAAAGTAATCGTTCGTTTTATAGAAATAAATTGATTGATTATTTTAAACCTAATACATACTTCGTCAAAGAAAAATTTCAAATCTTAGAAGAAAGTAGCATAATTATCTTAAAGTGAAGACAACACATTAAGCAGTGCCATCTTTTTTACTATTATTGCACAATCAATTGATTAGTTTATCCTGAAAAAAAAATAAACTTTTACTATCATAATTAGTTTGGTTCACTTGTCTTGTACACCTAACGATACTTTTATGTAGTCTTAAAAAATTGCTCGCTATTACTTGTGCAATCGTGTTAATAATTCAACAAACACTAAACTTCCTGCAATACATCCTGTGTACCTTTTCTGTTCATTGTCAAGTGAATTCATAAATCATGATTAACGATCAAACTTTCTCATATAAACTAAGAGATCCTTCTTCATGCTTATCATCATTTGTTAATATCAATTTACCATTTAAAGCAAACGTGATTCGCCAATCACATAACGCATTTAAGATAAAGAGCTTTAAAACGTTCAGATTCTGGCAGAAATCATATAATATCTTCATGTAATTACTATGCAATGAGAGAATAGCTTAGTGAAAGTAATCGTTACCATTGAAGGTAACACGATAATGGTATTGAGTAGTGGTAAATTGTGCGACAGGAAACAGTCTGTCTCTGTACACTAAAATTCCATTCACTTACAGGTTACCGGCGTCTTGTTGGTCACGCTTGTTCATGCTACAACGACATTATCTCCGGCAGATGATACTAAGGAAGACAACGTCGCGGAAGCAACGGAACAATTGACATTGGAAAATATCGAGGATGGGGTGAAACAAAGTGAGCTTCCAATTTTGCCTCCGCTAATTTTACTTGACTTTACAAACGGCACTAATTCATCGTCAAGTGATGAGAAAATTAAGCGAACAGTAAATGATAATCTCGGATACGGGTTTCAAACAAACAACTTCTTTGAGGGGAAAAAACTCAACTATTATTTCCCCTCGGGGAAATCGGGAACCACTGTCAGCATAGAAGAATCGATTAGTCCTTTCCTGCCGAGAACGATCATCGAGAGAACAAAACCGGTTACGGAAAAGGCGGAAGTAGATGGTAAGAACTCTGGAAAAAATGCCGGATTTCGAAGCCAGTACGCTAATATTCAACCAGCCTTTGGCCAGAAAACCAAGTTCCAGTATGTGAATCCAGCTATCGCGTTGGATTTTTCAAGATACTCAACTACAAATAATCCAATTGTATCAACGTCGACTGAAAAAACTATTTACGCAACAAGTACACCCATGCCACCTTATCGAGGATTCTATACTCCTAAACCTTTAAATCATCCGAGTTCAACGCCGAAGTCTTTCGTTGGATATACAACACCGTCTGCTTTCATTAGTACCACTTTAAGTCCTCCTTACAATAAATTTGGCTCAAAGAAGATCTCTTCGTCTACTATGAATCCAATTGTGAGTGAACAATTTTATCATCCTGTTAAAACATTGCCTCCTGCGCATACGTCTTTTTCAAACGAAAAAACTATTCATCCAAGTAGCTTGAGTAGTTATCCCAAGTATACTTTTGAAAATGGAATCAAATATGAACATAAAATTATTTGGAAATATCCTGATGGTCGAGTGTCTGATGATCCACCAAGTTCCTATGTACATTCTTATTCCGAGTACGATTCAGTACCAAAAACAGTTAGTTACTCCATTAATTCGAATTCTGCTTCAAACGTTAAAAATTACGATAACTTGGGTTACGAGTCAAATTTACGCTTTCAAGGTCCAATGCAATTTCCCAAGGATTCGGAGCCCAATTTCCCCAAGCAAACTTCGTTTGTGAAACCAATGCCGCAAAATAATGCTCAGCGGGCGAAAAATCATCAATACTATCCGAATACGCAAGCGAAATACAACGTTCCTAAACTTGAAGTTGGAACGTCGAATGCCGAATATCTTCCACCTGCTGAGGATAATTTGCCGAAAGATCATATCTTTTCGTCTTCGGGACAATTATCTTCTCAAACATTGTCCAAACAGCCTATCGAGAGTCAGAAATTGAACAAAGTACTTTCTCCAACGAAGGATAATTACGACACCGATGACGCATCTGCGTACAGCAATTCTCACTACGCAAATCTCCTCAATTACAATCCGTCCATTTCGCAATACATTAAAAATCCCGCGTCAATTCTTAATGCACAGCCCACTTTCATCCAAGCTGGCAATTCATTAATCCCAGTTATTATACTTAGAGTGGACGGTGCTCCGCCAGTCCAACAGAAACCTACGACAAACATTAACCTTAAAGCGCTATTGCAACAGTACATTTCTCAGTATGCAAGTAGTGTGAGTGATATGTCGCAGGATACTAATTATAATTTTGAAGATGAAGAATTGGTTAATAGGTACGAAGACCCTCATTATGATTTAAAAAAACTAACTGATACTTTAAAGCGTATTTCGCAACAAACTTCTTCTCCAAGACCGAAGGTCGGGGATACAGTTACAGATAGTTATGGTAATATACTTGGAGGTGAATACAAGTCTCTCGTTGAAAGTCGAAGAAATGCTGATTATCGTAACGTATATAAGCAATCGCAAAAGGTGAAGAGTGTTCAAATTATTGAAGATCCGAGATTTCCCAATCTTAAACAAAGCAATTAATGCAGTTACACAAGATAAACTTTGAATATAAATCAATGAAACATACGATTTTTATATACTAATTGTATAGCAGTATTTCTTAAATGAGTACCTGACTTGAGATTTGTTAAAGCGAAATAAATTTAGAATGAATATTAATTGTACATAAGAATTTTTTTGATTGAAGTTTAGTAATCGAGCGAATAACAAATTAAGTGTCAAAATTATTAAGTTCTTGAATTTAGTTATAATTTTCTTAATCATTTCACGGATTATTAAATATTACGTTTGAATATAATCAAGAATTATACATCAACCGATTCAAACGTCATGATGAGTTGCAAGATGATGCAAGGATGATAAGAAGAAAAATTTACTTTGAATTCGTTATAATTTCATTGATATCTATTAAAACATAATCGAATGTTGTAATCGATTTTAAAGTTATTAAAATTCAATTCTAAAAGTGAATTAATTTATAATCTGAAATACATGTTTAATTCAAAAACTGTACATTCAAAAAAATCTATATAGTCAAAATGTAAATATCGGATTAAGTATTAAATTGGAATTTGTATTATGTTTATATCTTATTTTCTTTTTTGTTATAATAGTTTTCAAAGTTTAAAAACTTTTAAATTTATATGAACATTTTTTTAGATAATGATTTTCATTAAATTATAATTATGTGAATAACGAACTTTTACCGCTAAAATATATTTGGAAACATATTTTTTATATATGTATTTCGAAATATATTTTTGTTCGTCCAGATATGGTTAGACTTTTGCGTTACTTTCTTTTTGTTCTACTCGATGTAATACGATATACCTTACGATTCTTTTTCAAGGAATGTGTTTTCATTAATTAATACGTACAGCTATTGTTTAAGTAAACACAGACGATTGCTCATTAGCTGATTATATTTTATACAATACATACATGTGATATTCATACGTATGTAAACTACATTATTATGTAATTGAATTCAATATGTATGATGCAATATAAAAGTAGATTATACATAAAAAGAAATTATAAATATTGTATATTTGTAAAATACAACAGCGTTTTTATAAACAAATAATTTTAATATAAAATAAATTATTATGATTCTTGACAAAATTACTATTATGTAATTATTAATTTAACCGTTTTTAAATATAACTTCTTATTTTTTTAATTAGCAATAACATTTTTTTGATAATATTGCTTCATATGAATTATACAATTATTCTTCGTATCCATCGTTTACGTTTATTCACGTGAGAGTGTTTACATTCATATTAAAGTATTGAACTAATGATGTGTTCAAGAACTGTTACACTTCTGTGCCATAAAGGATCATGCATTGTTTTCGTTGAATATGAATATAAATATTAAATTGTATGACGCGGGAATGTGCAATACCGTTAGGTTTTAAGGTATTAGAGCAATTTGAGCGTATGTGTTTGTATGTGGTAAATGATATGTAGTTGTTTTTAATAGACGCTTTAAACGTAAAAACGTAGAAAAATGACTTATAAAATCATTATAAGATTTCTCTTACATAGTTAATGCAAAAATTAATGATGTTATATGACATATCAAAAAATGTTATAAGTTGCCATCTAACATCACTACAAAAAGATTATGGACTGTCTTGTAAATGTAACGCAGACTATAGCTCAGATATCAGACCGTAATCTCATGTTATATCAATTTAATATACTTCGTGTGATTGAAAGTTTTACTTTTCTTTTAATATTTTTAAAAAGTAATATAAAATGCAAACTTTTCTTAATGCAATATTTTGCTATACTTTCTCGTACTATTTATTTTCCAACAAATAAATGATTTCTATCTGAATTTATATGAATATGAGAAAATATTGTTTGACTGTTATTTACACAAATCAAGTAAAAAGAACGTAATACATATTGATCGGAATTTGATTTAGGATATTTTTCCGTTTTATTAGACATTACTGACAAATATTTCCTTTCAATAAAATAAAAATAAGTTATACAAACATATAAAGTTTAATCAAAATCATATAATTCATTTTCATTTTTCCATGTTTATTCAATTGGAATTTATAGAACAATTTTCAAAAATATTTTGAAATCTATTTATCATTTTATATACATAGTTGTGTGTTTATAAATGCTCGGAAAATTGACCAAATTGTTGCACTTCACAAAGGTACCTTATGTCATATATGTATTTTTAGAATGTTAAAATAAAATGTTTTATACAAAAAATTGAAAACGTTTATTTCTTTCCAGAAGTCCGCATTTTTATTATTCTTTCTTTCAGAGTTTGTGAAACTTTAAAATCAAATGCAAATGGTATTATTTGGTCCAAATATTTAAAGAAAGAAGAAACGAAAAGTTTCAATTAAATGCGATGTGTTTTCATTAGGATAAGTTCGAGTGAATCGCTCGAGGTAATTTACTAATTGAAAAAAACCCGCTCAATAAATTTTAACCACGTGAAAACAGTCATTCAATTCGCCATGCATTCCATTTGCTGTAATAAAAGAATTTAATGAGTTTTGTGTTATTAAGTAAATGATTTAAACACGACCTCACTTAGACTGTCACAAAATAAAACTTTCTTTTTTCTCGAGGCTTTTTGTTCATCTGTATGATATTCTATGTGTTAATTAAAATACAATTAATATTCTTGTTGATCGATTTTAAATTATTTTCTTTTTAATAAAAGTAAATGTTTTGCTTACGAATCTATCTCCTTTAAACTACTTATTTTATTTTGGCATTCACTTTATCGACTATATTTAAGATAAAAATTCAATTCAAGGGAAATGTTCTGAACATATTTAACAGATTACGTTCAGAATAAAGTTTGATATAAATTATGGATATACATAATTATTACATAATAATTAATAAATATTTTTTAACCTTAATAATTTTTCATGTACCTTTATATTTTCCGTAAAATAGTACTTTTTCTTACTTTCATACACATGTATATTTTGTATATATTGTTAAATATATATTGTATGCTATTCCTTTTCATTCCTTTAATAAAAAGTTTATGTAAAGATGAGATGTTAGCTTTTAACGCCAATTAATACGTAACGCCTTTAAAAACCAATTAAATTACAGAGATTTTTTGACAGTTCTAATTTTTAAAATTGTTTGACATTCCAGTGTTTTTAAATTATAGGCTAATGGCGTGTTCTTTATGTCAAAAAACTGCACCAGTTTCTTGTTTCTCACTTCATCCATATGGAATAATTAACATGAAAGAAAAGAGTAGAGCTGAAACTGAGTCAGGTTTTTGACACAAAGAACATGGTTTAAGTAAAACTGTCAGAATATAATAATCACATTTACAAAAAAAAAATTAAACAAGAAATAATTGTAAATAAATAAAAAAGGTTAGTTATAAAAAATTAAGCATTTAATATGTGCGCTGTTATACCCTAGTATTATATAATATGTAAGAAATTTCCTTTATATAAGGAAACATAAAGTGTTTCTGTAACTGTAAAATCCGTTTGATGAATGGTGACATTAATAATTTTATATTTATGTATGGTTTTATTATATTTTATACTAAATCACAAAAATGTATATAAAATCCTTATAATTTTGTCAATAATATCAGAATAAATTTTTTCCTATTCTCTTTTAAAACAAAATAACAGCACAATATTGATATATCAATGAATCAATGAATCAATGAATAATGAAAAAGTTTATGGGAAGATGAAGTAAGCTGAATGACACGATATGTCAATTTCTAACATGTCATAGTTTTTTCCGGCTCTGTGAATAGTTGAATTTAAGCACAATTTAAGAATTAAATTTCGACAGTTTAGACTTTTTAGCAATTATAAATAGTCTAATATATATAAAATAATTTAATATATATAATTTTATTTGAATATATGTGAAATATTGAGTTTAATAAATATAAAGTTTAAAAAATTATTTTTAAAAGATATGGCGGGGCTTAACAATTTTATATTGGAGTTTATTATCTTGATTGAGGTTTGATTTCCTGTCATTAGTCGACTGATAGTCGACTGATTCTTGTAACAAATAATATTTAATAAATAATTTTGTTTATTACAAATAAAAGAAATTAGATAGAGCGCCATAGATTTAAATTCTATGTTTCAATAGAAAATGTTTAAATATACAATTTTCATTTACGAAGATCTTACAACCCATATGAATAGAAGTACAATATTATTTTAACATTTTTGCATTTTTTTAACATTTAAAGCAATAGAAAGACAACAATTGGGATTTCAAGATAGAGAAATTCATTTTCTTGATTGTTTTAAATTGAAAACGTACAATTACACATTTTTTAAAATGAACACTATTTAAGAATAAAATTGATTTAAGCTGTAATCAGACATTTAGTCCGTAATATGATAAACTATATTTTTCAATAGAAAAAGAATAAAATATCTAGCGAAAATATATGCATAGAAAGTGATATAAGAAATAAAAATGAAACATAAATAGCAAGGACTTATTAAAAAAAAGTTTCAAGATATTGTGAAAAAGCAAATTATGATGATAGTAAGTAATTGCAGCCCTAAATTCAATGTTGTATTAAGAAATTATATATATAAACTGCATTTTATAATGTGTTCAAAAAGCGATAACTGTTTATTTTAGTCTGATTAAATGATTTCATGTTTTCACAGGGGAATCTCGATGATATCTGGAAAAGCGATTCTTTCTCTTTCTCTCTCAGCGCAATTACATACAATACATTCAATTTAACCAGCGTTTATACAACAAGGCGCGCGTATCACCTATCGTTAATGCTCTTGTAAGGATACAACGATACGAGAACCCAGTATTTTTCTGGGAGAAGCGCGCGCATATAAAGTATAATGCGTGTGTTCTAGAGCGAATAAAATCAAGATTGGAAAAGTAATGTCCATCGAAAAAATACTCCAAGTAAAATTATTATTGTTCCGCGAGGACCATAAATTAGATTTTTTTATTTTAATTTTTGTTTATATTGAATTTTTTGTCTTTGAAAATCCGTTACGTTTTAAAGTGAAATGAACGAAAAGGGAAAGTGTCGGAGATGCTCATGAGATATCTTTTTTGTTTTGGATAACACACCGCAATCACTGCAAGATATGACGGGAAAAATGCGAGCGAATCAACTAGAGAACGCTGCAGCGCTCTTTTTTTTGTATATTTGTGGTGCTTTTTTATTCATTTCCAGTTGACTTCATACTTACTTAGACTGTCTAATAATGACCACTCGCACATCCTCTCCGTTTCGCGAAGACAACACTTTTCCAGCATTGGTCGCGTGTTGTGAATGAAAGTACCTAATCTCTGGTAGACTATGGAATAATATTTAGAACGATATTTTTCACTTGGTTACCAGAGTGTATAAAGAAAATCGCGTATCTACTATGTGGTTCAGTTCTCGCGCAGAAGCCTATCTCGAAAGGTCTTTCGGAAACGTAGTGATATATTGAAAAAAAGTGAGCTCGATGTGTTCCAAAAACGAGGTGTGATTTGTATAGCACAAATTTAAGACAAGTTCAAGTCCTGGACCGGACAGTTGTAGAAAAATGTTTCTTTATTATGTGAGTGTGATTCCTCAGATCGACGGATTATTCCAATATAACAAATTTAATATTACATTTTGTTGTGGAAAGGAAGGCTACATCAATACGGACGAAGATATAACCAAAATTATATAGACTGGATATTACAATTATTGCCGCTTTTATATACATTAGATATATAATTGCTTATGTTTCATCCACATTTTCAAGCTCAAATACTTTGATATATATTGGATATATATGAAATATAGATTTTATATCTCTTATATATATTTGGATATATTTCTGTCCGTAGGGGACATCTACATGGAGTCTTTATACACTAAATTTGTTTTTTCTTTCCACCACAAAATCATCTTCAAACATCAAGAAACAGTAATATCTTGGAATGATTGTGAACTTTTATTAAACAATTTTATAACATTCGAAATTAGTAGTTAAGCATTTTTCAAAAATTTTGAATACATGCAAAGGATACTTTGGACATTTTTAATTGAATTAGAAACGTTGCATTACGATTCAAATGAATTTATTATAACGACCGTGAATCCGTGCGAAAGTTCTTCAAGTTTTGCTTCCGTGCACATTCAGTTCTTATTCGTGTAAGACTCGCGTTTGTTCACATTTTACTTTTCCAGTCTGCTTTTCTTTTCTAGGTCACATCATCTAATTGTTCGTCTGTATTCTCTAATTCGTACTAATATGACTAATTTTATGCAAGAAAAATCACTAAGATTCACTGTTTCTTTTTCCATAAAACTTCTTATCGAATTATTCTGCGTGAGACCTTCATACAAATTCTCTTTACTCTTTTTCAGGTAGTCCTTTTACTTTTAAATTGGCCTTGCGTGAGAACCGAAGTTGGCCAAATTGCGCCAATACCAGATCAACTGGCCATTGCCTCGCTGAATATCGATCAAACATTGAAAAAGACTACCACGACTAATCCTACATCGCAATATACTGAATCAGTCAATTCTGCCAAGTCAAACCATTTTAAACCAATTGTGGTTCCAGATATTCCATATGAAAATATTCTACGAAATGATTCGGATTCAAAGTTGAATGAATCAGCCGGATTAAGTTCAAAACGTACCGACTCCCTCGAGAACGATCCAGTTTACTCAACCGAAGCGCGGATTATGTTTAATTTGCCTGGTCCTGGTTTGGTTCGAAGATCCTTCGATGGAGACAGTCAATATAATGAGTTTGAGCTTCTAAAAGTGAACAATAACACTCCAGCTATTGCCAATTATCATGATTTCTACGAGGATCCATATCCTGCAAATGAAGAAACAGATATTCCTCCTTACAACCAGAAGAAGACCAAGTATATTAATAGAGAAACAAATTATAACGGCGAAATTTTTCAAAACAACAAACCTTACACATATAGAGAGAACAAAGATAAAATCCGACAAAATCAGGATAAACTTCAGCTAAAAACAAATCCACAGAATGAGCAGGAAAATTATCCATTACAAAGAGAACGACAGGATCAAAAAAATAAATTTTTTCAGCAGCCTGTGGTAGTTGTTGATCCCGCTAATTACAAAGTCAATATAAAATATAATAATCCATCAGTGAATACAAAACTCGCCAGTAATAATCAGCAAAATGGACCTGTTGTGGGTGATTCTACGAAATCGGAAAGTACGTATCATTATTCACAAGGGTATGTGAATGGTTATAATAACCGAGCCAGTACCAGTCGTTATTACAATGGAGCTGATGATTCCAGAGATAATTCGGAAGATAGTATGGATTATTCTGAAGTTACTGAAAGATCCAGAAAGGTTTCTAAATTTCGAAGAAGACCCTACGAGTCAGAACAATCAAAACGTTTACCAAAAGAACATCGAGAAATGTACGATGATGATTATGATAATGGGGAAGGTAGAAAAAGGTACAATCCTACAAGAACCAAACACAGATATCGACATCGAAACAAACACAACTGGGCAGATGATGATAGATATACTAGTACAGAAGAAGAAAACAGTGCAAAAAATAATCGGGATAATAGAAATAAAGATCCTAACAACTGGAATCAGCCAGATCCGAATAACAACAATGTACAACAGCAGGATGCTTACGAAGGCAACCAAATAGAAAAACCAAAGTTGGTACCAGTTGTACCCGTTAATTTTGTGCACGGTGCGGTAGTAGGTAATTTCGATCACGCTACTGCTTTGGGTAACAGTCAAGGTTTTGACATGTCAAATGTCATGCTGCAGAACATTGGTTCAGGAGCTACACTTGTGAGCACTACTTCTCCTCTGATTAGTACGTCCCAGCCATTAGTGCGGACCAAAAGTAATAATGGATTTAACCTTGTTAATTCTGATGTAATTGTTGGTCAAAATAGTATACAAAATCCAGTTCAAACAGTACTCATATCCCAACCAAAGCATAATATAAAAGGTCAGTTTCTTCAAAGCACAGTGACGCCCATTTATGCTGTTTCAACAACCGCAAATCCGGCTCTGCAAGGTCAGAGTACCACCGCGAGGCCTATATTTGCGGCATCCACGACAATGGCACCCGTTCAATATTCGTTACAAACGGGGATTCCAGTGAACCAACTTTTAGTATCTCAACCTACATTAAACACTTTAACGAACGTTGGACAGTCAGCAGGAAATAATAATTTGCAGGTACTTGAGTGACATTAATAAATAATCAGCACGTTTCTATGTGATTATATGCTGCCGATAATATGCAGATTGGAATTGACATTAAAAGACAAGTTATGAGTGACAGTTAAAATGAATGTTCTTAATTTTTGACTTTTTATTATGGATCGAAAGAAATCTATTTATCAACTATTCCGATGCAGTAGATTTCTTAAAATGTATTGTTTGATTATAAATGTAGGTCAGGCGTAGGAAAAAATTCAAACTTTTCCTTGCGTGCAGTGTAGATATAAATATATGGTTCATTACAGATATAGTTTATTAGTATACAATTAAAATATGTATTATTTACTATGTTCTCTTAAAAAATGCAAAAAACAAAATTATTAATGAATCATTACCGAGAAATTTTGTTAAAGTAGAATTCAAATTTTCTTCTTGGTGCATTAAATTATACAATGAAGTATGCAAAAAAAATTATGCCAATTTTTAATGTCATTACCTATTACTTACACACTCAGAAAGAACATTTTAACGTTAAACGAATCTGTTTATGGTAAAAAGAATTCTTTGATCTTAAAATGATTTTATGACGTATTTCTGAGCGTGTATATTTGCTTTTTGCATTAAAAGTTTTTAGAGTTTTAAAGTTTTTTTATCAAAATAATTAGTATTTATTAGAATAATTTCTATGAGATAGAATTTTAAAACTAATATTTTTGTGCTTTTACTTACTTAATTTTAATTTGTATTTTTAATACCTATTAATAAATTGAATTATATATTAATTAGATATAAATTATTAAGACTTCTAAAATTAAATAATAAAATTATCATAAAAATACAAACTTATTATAATTGATTCATACGTTTTCAATTTATATTATAACATGGAAAACTGCAACAATATACTATATTATTATTGACAATGGTTCTGAGGATCCGAAATTCGTTATTACATAAATGTATTACCTGTTGGTTTTCCGTATTTTTTGTAAAATATTGAGACTAGAGGAAATTTATTATTGGTTGCGTTCTTTTTAAGGTATTACAAAAAGTGTGAATTTTAGAAAGTTTTACAAAAAAGAACCTACATTGACTTTAGTGAAATTGATAGTTCAACAATGTAACGTTTATTTTTTAGCAGCAAGATTTTCAATTAATTACACAAAAAACTTTTTTTTAACTAATTGAGACTATTATAATTCTACTGAGTTTGAAAGAAAAACTATTTGTTACGTACACATAATTTCAAAGAGCATTTCATTTGCTGCATCTCGAAAGATAAATAGAATAAACGAAAAAACTTTTACTTATTCGTGATTTTATAATGACTATAATTCTGTTCATAAATGTTTTCCATTCGTACAACATTGCATTACGTACAAATTAATAATATTATTAAATTTTTTAAATAATGCTGCATATGAGATTGATTAATTAATAAATTATATTAATACATTGTAATTCATGCCCAATATTGGCAATTATAATTATGCACTACATTTTCCAATTCCAAAATCTGTTCATATTATAGACAAGATTTCACATTATCTATTTAATCGAATAATTATTACTGTATTTCAAATGATTAGAACAGTTGTCGAGAATATTAAGTATCACATATTTTATTTTGACATTCTACATAAAAATGATATTCATAATTTTATTATTATGAACATTTGTTAAAATTTGGTTCAACTGTTACGTTTGTATTATTGTTACAATGAATCATAAATTAGTATTATATTATATTTTAACATGCTAATTTGCACTAGAAAATTATTAGATGTAACGTATATATTGTTTATTTTATATATCTAATGCTTATTCAATACATTATTTAATTAACCCAGGTATAAGGTGTTTATATTTTGAATAAAAAATGTTAATAGAAAAACGCAAGTTAATATATTGTGTGAAAATATATATTCATTTCAAAATGTAAACTTTTACTGAATTTTAACCAAATCATACTTATTAACATTTATACATCGTTATAATAATTATAGCAAGAGTGTATTCAATTTTCACTTTTAAGAGTGAGCTAAGAATCAAACACAGTAATTTTTCTTATTCTTTCACCGGAAACTCGAGTAAAATAAATATTATAAAAAAAGTAAAATTTCATCCGTTCGTTTCATGAGTAATGGAATGCAAAATAAGTGCAACTATTACTGGAAGAGTTTTGTAATTATACACATTAACGTACATATGAATGTATGCTGTTTATGATTATACAAACTCGTATACAAACAAATATACATTATTAATATTTTCTATTTGTATGAATTTCAGGGTCAAACCTTAAAGTCAGGGAACTTATACCAAGTCCTAACACCAAAGACTAAAAATTACGTTCAGAATGCTCAGTTATTACCCGCGTATATTCATACTGGAGTTAACTTGAACTTACAAAGTAATCAAAACCAAAACTCGTACAATCCATTCGCTACTTCTAAGTCAAAAGAAAATGCTCAAATTCTCAAAGCAACAAATGAAGCTTTTGAAAGTTCAATGAGACAGCTACAACAGCAGATAATGAAAAATCAGGGTTCTAATTACCAATCAGATACTATAGGAAGTACAAGTAACACGAATGCAAATGTAGTGAACGTGATACCGAATGTGAATTTAGACAGAGCACAACTGCCAAATTTGGGTACAAAAAACGTAGAAATTTTGAATCCAAATCTGAAACAGAATGCTGTTGGCCTTACACTTGCAAGTCCGATAGAAGTCATAAATCAATATCCTACCGCAGTGTTAACGACGCCAATACCAATACTTAGTACAACAAACTTTGCAACAGTTAGACCCGTGATATCAGCATCAGCAGTAGACTCACTAGGATTGAATTCGTATGTCGATACCTTGACTGAACTTGGATCAAAAATTAATTCAGCAAACGCTCAAGCCGTTTACAATCCAATACACTTTGTACCAAATTTAGATTTACTTAAAAGTCAGACCATCTTGAATAACAAAGGAAACCCGAGAGATGCTCTACAACAAAGTTTGAATCTTGTTCCTTCGGTCCCCGGGGGTAATTTCTTCAAAAACAATAACGATCTCATAACTAAGCCAAAGCTTAACTCTGACCTGGAGAAATATGCCGAGGAGATGTTAAAGGAATCACTTAGAACAATTTATAACACACACAAGTGGAACAGCGATCGAAAATTCCCTCGCAATATTAGTCTTGTGGACTTATCTCCAGCTGCTAAGTTCAAAAATGAACTTCTTCGCTATAGGCCCGATAAAGATTCTGGTCGGGACCTTTTGGAAGGTCATCACACGGAAAACAAATATCATGTTGTTGATTCACGGCCAGGAAAGAGACCAGACTTTTCAATGGCAAAATTGGAAGAATTACTAATGAATGATTTTAAATTGCATCCTCCAATGTCTACAGAACCTATTCATGTTTATCATCACCATGGTTCACCGAGACCTGGATCTGGTTATGGCAGACCTGGAGATCAGGGTCCTAGTTACAGTAATAATGAGCCCAAACATTTGAAACATGAAATTAATGATTACTTAACACCTCCTAAGCCTAACTCATTTGTTTCCAAAAGTCCATTCCATGATAAGCCAGTGAAAAAAAGACCTGGAAGATATAGTAATCATGATAATCATAATCACAGACATCCAACTAGACATCCAAGTCCCAAGACTGGCGGACCTGAACCATCTGGTTCTAATAATTACGAATACAGTTCGCATTACGATAGCCATGGAGGAAGATATCACGACGATCGATACCACGGTCATTCTGAATACAGAAAAAGACCTCATTATGATCACTTCTATCCTTCGCTCACGTCTTTTTCTGATTCTTCTGGTGAACGAAAAACTAAAGACATATTTGACATAAATCATCCGAGAACACACAATTTACTTGGATTGCTGATGAAAAATAACAAATTGCCAACTGGCGCACCGCCAAATCCAAATCGGGATTACGATGAATTAGAATCACTTTTTAACGATTCGAAAGAACTTCAACAGAGAAAGCAGTTGCAACACCTGGATCTATCTGTGTTTCAGAAGAAATCAGACGTGCATCCCAATTTCACGACATCTAACATTCATAGATTACGTGCAAGGAACCACAAAAAAACGTAATTGTGATCTTTCACTTTGTTCAGTCTCTGTTTTTTGATAATGATGTTTTGAGAAAAACTAACACGTACAAACTATGTCAGATTGAGTGATTTGCATTATTTAGGATAACTTTACATTATTAATGTCTTAAAAATTGATGTTACTTTTTTCTCAAATCAGTCTAATCTAGTTTCCGTTATTTTTTAAATAAAACAAATTTGGTTAATTAAGTTAATAGCGAAAAGTTATCCTATATAAATGTAAAGAAAAAACTATGGCCAGAATATCGATGTGACTAATTGAATACTTGAATTAATTTTAAGTATTTCTTCCGACATATACTGTGTAATTTAGACTGAATTTAATCAAAAAATACTTCCATTGTTTCTTTTCTGTTATTAACAATTGAAATTTATTGGTATATTAATTTCATATTATTGTACATATTAATTGACAGATTTATACATTTTGTAATTTATATCATCGCTATAATATGTTTTTATATCTAGTTTTTAGTAAAGTGCAATTTGTTCACTTGTAAGCCCGAACCTCAAGTTTCAATGTTCATATTTTCTCTATATTAACATACGATGTTACGTTAAGTAAATCGTTTTGAGATTTGTTACGAAGATATTTTCCTTTATATTTTGTAACAGGGCAATACATATGTATTATACAGGGATATAACAGTAATGTAAAAAAAAATTCACTTTAAAATTAAAATTGGCCAAAGATAATTGTTTTTTTACTTTGTAAAATTTGTTGTTATAAAGTCTAAAATATAATGAAATGCATTATTATTATGAAAATATTTTTTGCGAAATATATATAATTTATGTTGCTAATAAATGTATATAATATAAACCAAACTTTCAATAAATAATTTATTATCATTTCTTGAAAGCGAAACTGCTGTGTGCAAAATATAGAATTACTAGAAGAAATAAAGTTGATTTAAAAAATCGTAATGTATGGAAGAAGTTTTTCTGAGAAATTTTTATCTTAATTATAAATGTTGGAAATAATTCTTGACTAGGAATATGTATCAAGTTATATTTTCACTCGTTTATATTGAACGAGCATGAAAGTGTGAAGTACTTATACAAGAAGGCATTAAGGTAAGTGGAAAGACGTGAACATCATAATTGGTGCAACACAAATGTACTCTATTTAACAGTTTATAATTTATACAAATACATTTCATAATTCGACATACACTTATCTGATTGATATTATTCTACAATTTCACCTACATCAGCAAATCTAATGATTTATCATTTTTTGAATGAAAACTTATGCGTGAATATTATTCATTCATATATATATTGAGAAGAAGATAATTATAAGAAGTAATTGCTTATATCAGCAAGTTGAGTCATTAGATTATCACATTCATATATTTAATTTATATATTAACATATATTACAATACATACCTTTATATTAAAAAAAATTAATTTAATTGAATTTATTTTCCCCGGGTAAAAGTTATAATTATGTCGTATTCATAATAATTGAAGAAAATATAGGCTAAAGTATATGTGAATATGTGCACATATCCTATTATTTATTATTATTTATGTGCACATATAATATATTTGCGGCAAAGAGTTATATATTTAATCTATATATTTAACAAATTATTTTTGAAATATCTAACTAATATATATAAATATGAAAGTATGTTTGTTTGTTAGTTTGTTCGAGCATCACGCAAAATCCACCGAACCGATTTTGTTCAAATTTTGAGAGCAACTAGCTGAAATCCTCTAAAGTGCCGTTGGCTACATAAAATTGTGATATATAAAGTAGTTAAAAAAAAAAACATTTTTTCTTGATTTTGGACCCCGCCCCTGGGGCGGTTATCCGGGGATTGTCAGGGAGTTGTCAGGAGGTTGTCAAGAGGTTGTGAGGGGGTTGTCAAGGGGTTGTGAGAAAGTTTTGAGGAAGTTTTGAAGTGGTTTGGGGTTTATCTTTGAGGTTCTCAAGAGGTTCTCAGACAATATTTAAAATAAGGTCCCAATGGGGCCATATTGGTCAACCTTTTTTCTATTTCAGGTGTTCTTATTAAAGTCAAATATGGAAAGGACTTTTGTGGCCTAGGAAACATAGTCCTAAGCCACAAAAGTACAGAGTTTGCCCGGGCGAAGCCGGGGCTTCAGCTATAGTTAATATATATATATATATATATATTGATTTCATTTTGATATACATATATATATGTATATATTTTATCAGGATTTTTTATTTTTTTATTTATTTATTTAATTATCTTAATTATTTGTCCCAATTGTATTAATTTTCTAAAGATATTTCCGACAGAAAACAAAAAGAATAATACAAATTTCGTAATGGTATTATTAAACAATATCAAAAAATTAGTCAATCAAATGAAAAGTAATTTAATTTACTTTATATAATGTATGTCAAACGTGAAAATTTAATTAATATAATTGTTCAAGATTAACTAATAGATGTATATATATATTTTAATGTACATTTCTTGTTAATGTAAATAGTGTTTGTGTTAACAACTTTGTATTTGTGAAAATACTTTTGCTTCGTAAACCGTATGAAATTCAACTCGTTAACGGAAACCGTTCAACTGAAGATCGCATCGTATTATTACTGTATTTCAAATTAAATAATGACGTACGTCAGACTGATATAATTCATGACATGTAGCCGTGTTTAAAATGAATAAATGATATGTCGTAATTTAGTAATAATTATCGTAATGAATCTCATTTGTTTTTGACGTACTGTAAGATTCGTGTGAAAATAGTTACATAATTATCACAAAATTTCGGCAAATTAGATACTGTAATTATTTAAACGAAATATTTCTGACATTCACCATAATTAGATTAAATTAATTTCATTATTATTTGTATCAATTTAATTACTATCATGACTGCTACTATTATCAATAATATTATTATTTCAGTCTAATATATTAAAAATTTATATGAATTTAAAATGTTGCCGATCAAAATTAAAATCTAAAACTGCGAAAGCTAAAGTTAAAGTCAAAATGTAAATATTACTTTTTTATCATACGTTTAAAAATGATTTCATTAATTAACGATAAACTAAACTTTATTTATTACTCAGTAATAACACGATAAGTTGTTATGAAAATATGTTATGGAATGAGGGAGGGAAAATTTAAGAATGCCAATTACAGGCTTTACTCTCCATCGGGCTTAGCTATGGCATCAAACATCAGCGAGAGGAGAAGAGATTAAACTTTGTTTTTCTTGACTCAGTTTTTACCACTTTTAGAAAAGTGTAATCCGTTCCGTCGATGCGCATCGCTAACCGTGGAATATAAAAGACTTGAAAATAACAAAAGTTGACAGTTACGAAGGAACTTTGGTATCTATTAGTTGGACCGAATTTATACCATGCTGGTATGTAACATTTAACTCCTAAAATAGTTAAAAACTTTTTAACATGTTTCACTAGAAGCCACAATAATTCATATAGATCGGTAACCGATATGTAATTAATAATAAATAATCCATTTTAATTATAGATACGTGGAATATCAATCTTGACTCTTTTACTTCATCTAACAATCGGTAGTGAAATAAAATTAGTGCGTACGACAGTGCACCATCCAAAATGGAAACGAGATTTAGCAGGATTTTCTTATGGATCTCCTTTACGGCGGCCTCATCAAAAAATTCGCGCGGTGATTAGTGCCTTAAATCCTGAGAATGGTGGATTATCATTTAAAATACCCGTATTAAAATCAACAGCAGCTCAAAATTCTACCAAAGTTGGTGGTACAAAAATATATTCGAAGCAGATTCTTCCCCTTGGTCTAAGCTTCGACCCTACGAATATTAACATCCGTTTAGAGGAAGCGCCGTCAATAAACGTTAAATCTCCGGTATTTCCGAGTAATCGTATACCAAGCGAATCTCAGTTGACCGGATTATATGTGAATCCAAACGGTAGACTCCCTGGGGACGTGAGATCCAGAGGTTACTCTCATTTGCATGACTCGATTCAAAACAAGAAGACAGCGTTCGATTCCTTGAATGTTTCCCCAATTTTCCAAAACTTTTACGGTGAATCCTTGCTACCCAGCGTGTCGCAACCCATCAGGAATCCAATCTACAAAACGAGATACGAGGAAACGAGGGGGACCAACAGCGAAAACATTGCCCATCCCACCATTCAGCGATCACCATACTACACTGTGGCGAGCAAGGTCGTTGCTCAGCCGTATATTCCACTCTCGCCCGAATACGCTGCATTGAATAAGCCACGTGTCCTAACTGCTGGAACTAATGCGAAATTACATACAAAACCTCTCTACGCGTTCGACTTTCCAAGTTACGAAATCCCTGGAATAGGCAACACCAATGCTTTCCAAGCACAACCAGACGAGGTTTCCCAGGAGCAATACTTATCGCACCTAAGTCCTCACGAATTGTCACAATTTTCCATTTTTAAAGATGACAGACAAAAACAGAAGGCACTTCATGCAGGTTATCAAGCACTTGCTGATCAACCACAGTTACATTTTGATCATCCAAATCCATGGCAAACCACTGACAATGACGACATGCATATCTTGCAACAATTTGGACGTATCAGAACGGATGTCGAGGTAGTTGATAAGAAGAAACCAGCGCCACCAAGTTCAACACCATCAGGTGATGATGATGAAGGAAGTAATGACGATGATGAAGGACATGATAATGATGAAGGTTTGTCATATTTTTAACAATCTGTATGTTTGAAGACTGTCCTTCACGGAAGAAAATATAAATTATAATTTTATACTAAACGCATACATTTTATATATTTTTTATATATTATATATAATTTTTATGTTTTATTTATATATTTCGATTTATATAAAATACATATTTTTTATTTTATATAAAAAATATAATATAAGTGTCCGAGAGGGATACACTTACATTATACTACCAACAATCTTATATCATTGGTAAGAAAAAGGGACACACTATCATATTTTTTAAGTACATTTTAAGATAATGTGGAATTTAGAACTAAAGCAACATCATTACAACTTTTTCAAACATTTACATTAATTGATGTTCAGTGGACTATTATTATTATTATTATTATTATTATTATTATTATTATTATTATTATTATTATTATTATTATTATTATTATTAATATTAATAATATTATTATTTAATAGATTAATTGAATTAAAATATACAGTACTTCAGTATTATTTATTGTATAATTTTACTATAAATCAGGGTAGAAAAATTTAAAAAGTTTATGTGATGAATGAGAATGAAATGTACTAATCATAGTTCTGAACATATAATATTATATTAAAACATGTAATATAAAATTATACCATTCCTTAAAAATAATATGTTAATATAATTATGATTGTGTACAAATTTTTGCTATTTTTTATCTCATATTCATGCCAAAATTAGCTTTTGATGGAGACCTAATATTTCGCTTTTATAGTGCATATGAGATAATAGTATATTCGTGTTAAATCTTAATTTTGGAGTTAGTTAATGTATCTCATAAAATAGATTATTACTACCAATTTATCAGTTGATTGTTACATTCATAGTGATGATTTTATTGAAATGGAAATATTTAATGCAATGAAAATAGATTGGTAATTTAGGATATTCATAGAATATATATATTGTGAATAGCGGTTATCAGTATTTTCTATATACGCATAGTACCTTCAAATTTATCTCGGTTAATTCTATACCGGGATAATGAAATTGCATAGTTGTATATAAAATATTGCACCACAAAACTATGTGACGTAATGATTCCATGTGTATCTGGTTGCATTCAATGGTGCTTGATGTGCGGATGAACATGTAACACGTATATTTAAAAGAAAAATTAAAAACTGAGATAAACTCATTCAATGAATAGTGAAACAAATTATTGATATTGATTATAAAATATTTGTTTAAAATTAAAAACCAGAATAATTTAATCTTTTTTAATTTAATTTTTATAGTTTTCATGCAGTTATATTTCATTTTGAAACTTCTTTTCTTCGTACATAACTTTTGCTATGTAAGTAAATTTACATTCTTCTACAAAATTCCTTTCAAACATTGAGTTTGAGAATCACTATTGATAAAAGTACATCTTATTATTTGTATGGAGTACGATAGGATATTTATGCAGACTATTTTATGTAATTTCAAACCAAACCTGAATTATATATGTTTTTCACAACGTTATTTAACAATTCTTTATTTCTCATGGTAGAATTTTATAAGAGAATAAAAAGTTTGTAAGTGAAAAGAACGATTAAAGGAGTAAACACTGCTTCATTGTTAAAATTACAATTAAGATGTAATGTTTTATTACTTAGATGCTGATTTGTTTTCAGTTATAAGAATATTAATAATAGAAAACGTATAATTGTAGGAAACTATAAAACTAAAAATGAATTATTTTGATCTATTTCTTTTAATAATAGTTTCTTTAGCCTATTATTTTACTGTTTTCCCAAGCTATAAAATCACAATATTATTGTCGTCTTATTGATATCTGAAACTATGTCAATTCATTTATAATTTACGCTCCTTTTTTCTTCAAACAGAAAATAAATATCTAATTATACAAATGTGCTTGTAGATAGCCAATTCGTATATCATATAAACTTTATACAAAGTTATTGTGTGAATGATATATTTCTTGATACAATCAAAATGTAGTTATATTTTTGTCATAACTTGTAAAAGAAATGTCATTTCGTGTCCAGGACTTCCGAAGTAGCATTTTGTGCCCTAGCGCACTAACTACTTCTGCGTGCAGGAATTACGAAAAATTATGTCACAGAATTTTGTTTACTTTAAATACAAACTAATTTTCAAATGCTTAAAAAAATAATTTTAAAAAACCTTCAAAAATAAATAACATGCACTTTGTATCTCAAAATTTATTTTTACTTAAATATTTGTTTAGCAATTTAAAAAATTAAAGAACAAAGTTAAATATTGTTTGCTCACTAAATACATAATATAAATTGCATTCATTTTTTAAATGAAATTGTAAGCACAATTATTTTCCGCGCGAGTGAAGCTGTAGACACAGTTTAACACAACTAAATGTGCAATATAATTACTTGATTAAAGGCGTAAAATCTAAGCTCGTGAGTTATTAATACTACGTTTACTTGAAATATTCTCTACACAATTACAGTATTGTATTATTAACTTATATCGGTGAAAGTTAAACAGCTCAGAGTACCGCGGTTAATTTCCAATATATTCGTTTGATTGAGTTGCTGACATTCATACAAATAAGCTAATCAATGTTCAAGTAAAAAAAAAAAACAAAACGTAAAATATGTCGAGAAATAATGTTGCGTGATTGGCGAACAAACAAAAATGGAATAGAAAGTACAGCAGTGACTAGTTTTTTAAAATAATAAAAGTTTTTAATTGTGTATCAAAAAATGTATTTTGTTTTAATGTTTCAGAATACAAATTTGGAACAAAAGATTACAGTTCAGATACAAATGACGGGGATGATTATTCTGTAAAGTTTGCAAAAGAAAAAGATTCGAAAAAAAGTTTGCCAAAGTCATACGGATTTCAACTATATGACGAAAAATTTGGAAGACACTCAAAGAAACCTCGAGGCAATACGAAGGAAAAGAAACTGCCAGCGATGCTTTCGGATTTTAGTTTTAATACCGAGGACGGTGACTCAGATGAATATCTCGCGAAGTTTTATGCCGATTATTCGCCGAAACACGATTATAATGAGAAGAATGTGAAGGAGAACAAAGTAAAAGAAAAACAAGAAGAAGATGAGAATACCGATTATCGTGAGACCACGCAATCGAATTACGAAAGTTATGAGCAAGAGTTAGATAAAAATTACAAACCAAGTACAGGTAAAAAAAGTACTTCAAAGAGTCATTCAAAAAGTAAGTATTTCAAAAACTGAAAAAACTGCTATGCTGAAGTGAATCAAAATTTTTTTAGTAGCTTTGTTTTAGTAACAATTCGAATACAAAATTAAATTATGGAACAAGATTAGCTAGTAAGAAGCTTACCCTTTTTTGTTTCAATTATATTTTAGTAAAAAAGTTGTAACGTTTACGTATTCAATTAAAAACTTAGACATACTACAAAAATTTTCAAATTCCAGCAAAAGAAAAAAAATCTATATTAAATATTTGATCACGATTAATACGACCTTCATATAATTAGGACAGGTTAGATGCGAACTAGATTTAATTATTATTGTGTTTGTATTACTTTGATTTATTTTAACCGTACTAGAATAACTATAATTTCAATTGTACAGTGAGAGTAACGATTGATATTAAAACAATGTCACTTGTAATTTGAAAATTATTCCAACTTATCAGTATTCATAGAGTTATTTTTAAGAATATTTGTATTAAGATGAAACTTTTCTACGATTGCGAAACTACTGTTTATTTTAAATTATAATTTTTGGTAATGATGAATAAAGTATTATCAAATATATGACGTTATTCTCTTTTTATAAATTATGATTAATAAATAATAATAATAATAATTTTGACCTCATAAAACATTGTACGCTTGTTTGGCATTAATTTACATAGTTTCAAAAAAGTTTTTCTTTCGGTTTCATATAAAAAAATTAATTTTCGATGCCAGCAGCAAGTCGATAATGCCAGATTTTGTTAAAATTAGAATCACATCTGTTTTGTTGACACATTTAAAAATTAGTTTATGTCCTGTTTAACTTATATATGCTATATAAAATTATATTGAATGAACAAAATTACTATAATTATTCATCGTTATTTTATGTCACAAGTAATTGTGTAATTGTAAAAAGATTTTGTGTGTATGTAGTTATACAAACTATAAATTCATATTTAATCCTTATATATATTGTTTTTTATATATATTTTATATATTATATATATATATATATATTGTTTTTTCTCTGAGCCACGGAAATATAACAAAATTATACTATAATTTTAATGATATAATATTTAATGACAACCACAATATCATTGATCTAGCAAGACTGTATTGACTATAAGTTTGTATGGTATGAATGGCAAAATCGTTAATTTGCAATAATATGTATTAGGCTAAGCTTTTCAATGTTAGAATTGCACAATTTTATATTCATCCGTTTAATATTCATATGAACATATATAGTGTGTAACGAATATATATAGTTTGCAATGTGTATAAACCATGTTGTAGTAAAATCTGCTTATTTCGAAGTAAGTAAGTAGATTAAACAAGCATATCATGCTGCTTCTAAAAACTTAATAAAATTTGTTATAACTGACTACAAGCATAAAATCCAAATAATTTATGAAAAATATTTTTTTATGATTTACGAACCTATTTGATGACCACTGATTATTTTTTTCTATTTTTTTTGATAATGTTAACTCAATCATCAACAAAAATAAGTCAGAGGCTATCAATGCAAACTCCCTCTGATATACATTTCCTAAAGCTAAAAGTACTTTAAAAGCTATCAATCATTATTTCGACGCAGGAATTCACAAATTCTTAAAGCGCAGCTGAATCGATTTTTGTCATTACCTCGTCCTTTCATAAATCAAATATTTATGTGAAAATGAATATGAACAATTTTCAGGGGTAAGAAATGTTTGTTTTATTTTTTTCAGCATTACTATAGATAAGACAGAAAATTTGTGCAATCTTCCAGTTAGATAACTATAGTTAAAAGAATGCTTACACAGAGGAAAAAATATGGTTAAATTTGTCTCCAATCACTTTTTATAGTTAACAAAATCAGACTTCATTTTTATTTTAACCATAAAACTGAAAATTAACTGTAATTATTCACTCAAATCAATCAAACTTTCCTTCACTACAAAAACAAGTGTCTTTTTTTGAGACATTTTTCATGATTAAGACGCGAAAAACGTCTTAAAATTGAATAAATGAGACATTTTTGATGTCTCAATCATTAAAAACGATTCAAAATGAGACAATTGTTTTTGTAGTGTTGTATAATTACTTGACTATATTAATTATATTGATTCTTACACTGAAAAATTAAGATATTATGGTATCAATATGTATGAATAGCTTTATTAAACATTAAACCTAAATGATAGAAAATTAATATAATTTTTTATTATGTATTTTATGAGATGTGTGTAAGAAGTAATAATTATACTTTTAATATACATTAAATAGTTCCACTAATATTTTTTTTAGAAAATATATATCTTACTTAAATGTAATACTTATTAGGTGTAATTCAATCACTAAAATAAGACTCTCAATATTAATTCTCGTTCTGTTATATAAAATGTGTATCAAAATCACATAATTTTTCGCTTTACTTATTTGATGCCGGAAGACTCAAAGAACAATTTCTCGATTACTTCCTCATGTATATATATATGTATTAGACATCAAATCCTGATTCAATATCTATATTACAAGCGATTTTATTACTATTGTGCGGCGGCTCTGTATGATTGTTCAATCGTCATTACACGACTTAAGTCTGCAATTTGGTCGTCGATACGGACATTGCTTGGATAATTTTAATTGATCCTACCACCATTTGGACATTTCGTGGCTTTTATCCGTATTTCTCAAACTATATATATCTTGTTTGACAAATTCTCGTCACAGATCTAAGAAATCTTCGGTATCAATCGAACAAAATGAAATCCTTTCTCGCAGTAAGAATTTATTTTATTTGTATTACCTCATCGCTGTATTTTTAGTATAACATGTATATTTGATTACTTTTTCATTCATATCTTTTAACTTCTTTAGATCGCTTTCTTGGTTTCGGCAGTAGCAGCCGCAGAAAAGCATTCATCTTCAGCTAAAAAAGAAAAACGAGGCATTGCATTGTTTGGTCCATCTGGGGTTTATGGTGATTTTTATGGAGGTCTAACGTCGTACGGTAGTTTACCGTGGAGTCCCAATGGTTTCGGTGCTTCTCCTTGGAATCCATCTCTCACGTCCGATTTAGCTCTTGGACAAATTCAATTACAAGCTTCCCACAACATAGCTTTACAAGTAATACTGTTAAAGTGTTTGTTTTAAATAAGAAGACATTAAGTGTTAGAGAACTATTTATCTAAAAAAAAGTGTAAGGAAAGTAGTTGGAAAAGAAATTTATTTAATATAATATTTATAATAATAATATTTAATTTTATTTGTTTAATATATTTATATTATATATTAAATATATAAAGTATTATTAATATATGATAATACTTTACGGGTTTTTTGCAATCATATATAATTTTAAAAATTTGAATGTCTAATATAATAATATAAATACAAAAAAGTAATTGAATTTATGTTACAAGCGTAATTCTTTATGTACGATTTTGATAGACCCTGGCAAATCCAGCTCCAGTAACGCCGGGTATAGCATATACACCTGATGTTCTTCGAGCTATACAACAAGCGAAAGAAGCTAATCAAAATGTTTTATTAGCACAACAAAGAGTAGCTGAAGTTAAGGAAGCAGCGATTCTACAACAGAAGATTGCATTGGCTAAAGAAGCTGCTGCGCGAGAAGCTGCACATAGGTATATAACAAAATAAAATACGAACCCATCGTTAAACCGTCATTAGAAATATTACAGTGTTCAAGATATTATTATAAGCAAGCATTTCATTTTATTTCGCTCAATATTGAAGAAACTTCTTAATGATGTTATTTTTTAGAAAAATGATAAGTACATTTAACGTTTTCCAAACAAGTCTTACAAAGTTTGAGGTTTTATTTTCTCGCATAAATATGTAATGTTTTTATAAATTTAATGTCAAATGAAACTTTTTATAATATAGTGAAAAAACTAAAAAAGTAAATTTAATATTTATCAAATGCATAGTTTTTTATTTAATAGTATAAACATTAATTAAATTAATTTATTATTAACATATAAATTACTGCAAACTATTCAGTGATTTTATTTTTTTAACGTTAAATCGTGTAATTAAATTTATATCCAATTATTAAAGTGTGTTTACCTGTTGAAAAATTTATTTTGATGAAAAATTGCTAAATTGAATTTGATGTTTTTTTCTAAATATTATTTAAAACATAAAAGAATTTTTTTCTAAAAATTATTTAGAAAAAAAGACTAGTTTTTTAATCTAAATATTATTTATGCTATACATGATTATTATTTATTATTTATGTAAATTTATTATAAATTTACATAAATACATTTACATTTATATAAATATTTATTATAAATATATATTTTATATATTTATTTATATTACTTATGTAAACATGAAACTGAATTACTAGATTTTTTGTCTTCAAAAGCATTTACTCGTAGTAGGAATAATATCATAACAAAACATGTTCTTACTAAAATCAATAATGTCTTTTATTTATTGTCCTGTGTAGTACAAATAGTATATAAACAGTAGAAAATATTTTGTTATTTTTCGATGCGTATGAGATATTGATTTATAATATATTCACAAATTCTTGGAAAAATAAATACTTTTAGAAATATGGAGAACACGCAATTTTAAAAAAGTTTAAACAATTAAAAGCTGTTTGAAAGAAATTTTAAAAAATATACATTAGTACTTCAATTAAATTTTTCGTATTGAGTATTAATGAATATGAAATGCTTATAATTTTCAGATCTGAAGAAATTACTTCCCATGCAGCAGCTGATGCACGAGCTAGTGCTAAGCATCTTGTTGCTTTGCAACAGAGACTTGCGACCCTTAAAGATGCTGTTGCAGCGGCTCAAAGGGTCGCTGCCGCTAGAGAAGCCGCCGCAGCCGCCGCCATTCAGCGCAACGCTGCAAATACCGCCGCGGAGTTGAAAAAGCAAGACGTGGATAAACAAATCTCTCAAAGCGAGCAAGAGGCAAAGGTATAACTGTTTCTACATAGCTTTATACAAGCTCCAAATTACGTAGAAAATGTGGGTGTTTTCTACAAAGAATACAGAGAGTTGGTGGAAATAAATTGGCTTTTGCGTATTTTATGTTTAATTTAAAGAGAAAAATGTTGTCAACTATTACTTCTAAAGGCATTTATTTTTCAATCAGTATTTAAATTTGTGTGATTGATAAAATATTGTTTTAAATCAAATTTATTTACAATACTTGCAATTCTAAATTTGATGTAGAAATGGTGTGTATTTTATACAATAAATTTCATAATTTATGGATAATGCCTAATTGTCCTACTAAACTTAACAAGTTATTGATTTTACAGGCTAAAGATGTCGTGGCAGCGAAAGAAAACGCAATCGCTAACGCGCTCCATAACAGTGCTGTGGAGAAACCAGCACCATTCCGTCCTTGGGGATAAACGATTTTTCTAATAAAATATTTCTCTTATTATAATTTACTTTAACATGGATATTTAGATTATATCTAGGGTTCTCCAAAAATTTAGAAAAATATTACAGATATTAAAAAAATTTTTTTTTCTGTTGAAATCAACCGCACTAATGTAACTTTTACAATAGTGAATAGCTGTTGATGTTGTATTTGCTTGTAAAAATCTATATTTTTTTCTGTTGTAATATATAAATATGTTATTTTTTTATAATTTTATGCACTTTCTATTAATTTATATGTCGTCTAAATAAAATTTAAAGCAAGGATACATTGTGGATAACAATCAAAATATGCAGAATGTTTAATCTCTGGAAAAACTAAGATATTGTGATGAATAATTCAAGTAAATCAGTTAACTTTTCAAGAAAAATGAAAGGCTTAATTTGTAATAATTAAGAAATCCTTACATGTTTCAAAAATAATTGTGATAATATATAAAGTTGAATGTATTGTTTAAATGAAAATAAAATTTAAAATATATTCTCAAGTGTTATTTCTTTTCCTTTAAATAAAATTTATCTCTATAAAAATAATTTTTTGAAGAAACAAGTATGCATCTGTTGAATACTAAAATAAGACTGTGAAGCTCTATTTTCTTAGTGCTAAAATTGTGTACTATGTAGTTATATTAAATCTTTATATGTAATGTTTATTAAACTCAGATATTGCTGGTAAATGTAAAGTAAATTACTTTGACATGACGTTTTACAAACCGGCGCGACGCAACTCTTATAATAAATTAGACATCTGTCATTTTTAGTTTACTAACTCTTTCATATTAGTGACAAGTTGCTTTATATATTACAAGAGATTGATTTAAATCTTGATGTATGATATGGCGTTAACTTTTCACAGAAAGTTGGTCACATTGCGCTCGAATGTCTTCGAACAATAACATTTCACAAGGAAAGGATCCTCAAGAGAGCATTAAAGGTGAAAGTGTTTCACTGATCTACACTGTTCTTACATCTACAGTTGCAGCAGAAGAGACGTTAGCGTCAAGTTACGTGCAACGTGATACGTCATTCTGTACGTGTCCAAAATTTTATCTTATGAAACTGTTATCAAGTTCAATATTGCAAAGTCATGTTTATCTTTTTATTACCGCACAGATGGTAAAATTTACTTTAAATAAGGTTAAAGTGACTTTTATTTTATTGTGATAACTAAAATTATATTAATGATAAATTTATTTTATATTATTTAGTGCTTTATTAAAGCCTGTTAAATTTTGATATTATTTTGTGTATATATATTTTTCACGCAGTCTTCCGTACATTAGTTTAAGAAGATCACTGGGGCACATCATTAAGTGTCATGATGCGTAACATACCTGGAGGGCATGTCAAGAATTGCTGTAGCCTAGCATTATTTATTAATAATATCACAACAGTGTTATTTTGTCTTAAGCCTTAATATTTTCACTGTACGAAAATTGCAGCCGAAATGAACATGAAAATTTATGTTTAAAATTAACAAATTTAATTTCAGAAGAATTAACGCAGCAGAAAAATGTTAATATTATTCACAAATATCAAAGAGAAAATACATGTGCCTCACTTATTTAATTCAAATTAATATAATTGTAAATTGTAACTTATTAGAAATATGAACAACTTGTCAGTTCAAAATAAATGGGAATATTGAAAGATCGAATTATTCCTTGAAGTTTCTAATATACTATCTTCTATAGTTTTAGTGTAAACTTCCACATTTCCAACGAACATTTTTGCATAACTTTTTGAGGTAAGGTTGTTTTTTTTAGATATATATTCACATTTTATAAATGTTCTTATTATTTACATGTTGTGAATTTATATTTTTCATGTTTCTGCAATTAACACAGAGTTATAACACATTTCTTTTAAACGCAAGGAGAATTCTATGAACATATTTTCATATACTTATATCTATAAATACGGATATAGTGAATACATATTTACGGTATTTCTTTCTTTATTAGCGTTAATGAAAAATCAATCATAAATAAATAGCGCCTTAGTTTATGTTTTCATTTATAAGCGAATTTATGCTTTAATCGGTAAGATCATCATTTGGAAAATTCGTGATCACGTTAATAGTGTGCTATAAACACATTCGCGTAAGATGCAATAATCATGAGATATACTCCTTTCACACTGAACTGGATAAGACTTTCATTTAAAGGTATTTCGGGTTTGTTTGTTTGTTTTATCGTTTACACATCTTTCGTCTCGAATAACTGTTAATTTTTATCCTATTCTATATTTTCCGAAAAATCACCACCTGAAAGTAAACTCTCACTGAATTATTTTAATTATTTTACGTGCAGATATTTATCAACATTTAGTTCAAGAAAAACGTAATAGCCCTATTGCCAGTTATAATGTAATGAGCTAAATGTAAGTTTAACGTAATTTAATTCTAAAGTAATTTCTCGAGTTTCCTTAGCATTTTTTACTGCTTTTATTTCCCGTAATTTTCGTTGTATGTATGTATCTTCATTTCTATTAGAATACTAAAAAATGAAAATACTTAAAATACACCATTTTTATTACAATAGTAACATAGTGATATCAAAAATTAAAATTAATGTATAGAATTAAAATTTTCTATGACGACAAAGAATTACCAAAAGAAGGAAGTTTCTAAATGTTTATCTTAATTTCTTTTTTTATAAAAATTTTAATGAGTTCAAATAAGATTTATTTGTAATTATTATTGTATTATGTTTAAGTATAAAGAAAATTATTTATGATCATAATAATTCCTGTAGCTGTGTAATGTTAAAAAAATATACACGCAAAAAAGAGATGTATTAATATTTACTAGAATTGTAGGAAAAAATACCATACCATATAGGAATCAAGGAGTATCAGAGGTTACATATTGAAAAAGTTCCTATGCCAATTTATGAAAAATTGTTAGGTTTAAAAGTAAATTTTACTATAAATATAGAAAAATATATAAAGACTTTTGCACTTTATTTAATATTGATATAGGAATTTTTATAATATGTGACACGATACGTCTTGATTCCTTAATGGTATAAGACTTTTTCCTATAACTTTTATTTTCGTATACCGATAGAATTTCTCGTCACTATCATACATCTATCAAACAATATTAAATTTCATAGATAACTTTCTCTTTTGTTAGACACTTTACAATTTAGTTCATATTCACTTATTCGAATATTATTTAATTTTAAATTATTATTATCAAATGTCTATTATCGATTAAAGTAAAATGTTCTATCGCGATTAAATACAATACAGTATATTATCTACACTACAAAACCAACTGTCTCATTTTGAGACATTTTTGATGATTGAGACACTAAATATATATCATTTATTCAATTTTAAGACGATTTCCGCGTCTCAATCATCAAAAATGTCTCAAAATGAGACACTTGTTTTTGTAGTGTATGCAATTGTAGAACTTTCCTTATGATCCTTTAAATGATCGCCTCTTGCAGAAAGTGTATAATGAATATTTTTGAATACGAAATGGAATCCTAATCTTATTTTCAGTCTCTAAGTTTATCAAGATTGTACAGAAAAACGTAGACCATAATGATACAACTTGCAACTTCAAAAACTCTGAAGCGAATACGGACAATCAATTTTAGACTACATTTATCATGTTCAGGGTGTCTAGCAAAAAAATTTTTTTTAATTCCCGGACAATTCCCGGTTTTTCCCGGGTATTAAAGAAAAATTTCCCGGATAATAAAGGCCACTATAAACTTATTTTAAATAACACATATAGTTTAAATAATTAGTTTTTTTAAATTGAAATTAGATTTTCATTATATAATATATAATATACACGCTAAATAAAAGTGTAATAAAAATTATTGTAACTTCTAATAAAAATGTGATATAGTAATTTTTATTAAACTTTTATTTAGCGTGTAATATTAATTTTTTGAAGCATAAAATTACAATAAATTAAACAGTACATATATATATA
>JABFPJ010000417.1:0-42492 GCA_022817425.1 Gryon sp. ZL-2020 | reverse complement strand
CAATTTTTATCATGGGATTGAATAGAAACTATAATATAGCATAATAATTTTTACTATACCATATTATATTTTTCATTTTATTTTATAATATTTTCTTACATTGATATCGAGTTGTCCTCAGATTCATGTATGATATAGTAATTTTTATTAAACTTTTATTTAGCGTGTATTATTTAAAATGTGAGCAAGAGTATCCCAATTTTATTAGAATGCTAATAAATTTTACTCTATGAGTTTTCTTAGTGTAGATATTATAAAGTGATTCTAAAACTAAATAAAATTCAGTGTTATAAAAAAATCATTAAAATGAATTTATTCAAAATTTTCAACCAAAATTACGAAAAACGCCCTTTACAAGAAATCTACGGATTCTAATAAAATTATGATATCCGCTGTATTTCACCATGGAAAAAGTTAGAAAAATAAAAAATGCTAAATTACAAAGAATTTATATACGTCATTTAATAATCAACAAAATTGTCAAAAATCAGAATCATTATATATTAATAATGTTATTATTGTCAGAATTAAATTACAAAAATTGGAAGCAGCAGGTTTAAATTCCATACAAAATGGAGTTTTAAATGCCAGTATAAAACAATGTGTCGAACAACATAGAAGAGCAATCTGGTTAGTATGTATTTAAAAAATGCCCATTATTACATTTCATAAGCATATTAGGTTAAAGCGCGCTCCGTGGATTCTATTTTTTATGTTTATAAAGGACATTCTTTTTGAAAACTTTGTTGTATCTGTCAAACTGAGTGAATTTGTCATTGCCCATTTTGAACAAAAATACTTCAACAGACTGCAGCCAACTTCATAGTTTCACCAAAATTTATTATTAATAATAAGAATTTCAGGTGATAGCAAAGTTCTGAGAAGATACGAAGATAGTGTTTTTTGTAATATTATTAATATTTTACACGAAATTGATATAACGGAAACAGAACTTCATTTTTCAATTATGGACGAATGAATTAAGGATGTCGGCCGGCATTGGATAAATTTACATATGTTTGAATAGTGTTGGATACATTTGAAAGTTGATTAGCGTTGAAATAACTCCAACATTGTACTGACTGGACTGTAGATTTACGGACTATAGAACTTCTGAACTTTCAAATTTCTAAACATTCAATTTTCTGGATACTGTATACTTTAAATTAAGTTCAAATCAGCTGTTTGAATCAGTTCTGTTGCATTATGTTCTATGAACTATATACTATGAAATATATACTTGACTAACCAATAACAGACTCAAGAATCAATTGTAATAATCGCTAAATTTGACCTATTTTTAACAAAATATACAGCAATACGGCAATAAAGGAAGTGGAAATACTTCATATGTATCAAAAATTACATGTGAGGAAATCATTTGTGGGAATTTGTTATCAGACTTTTATTTCATCGGAAGAATATATAAAAGATGAAAATATAGAGATTTACAAACGCGTTTTAAATTATATAATTAATAATTAGCAATCTTTGTTTCTTGCTCCAGGCATTTATACTTGATTTAATTGGATCTTGAGCATATATATATTTTCACATATATTTTTGAAAAAATATATTTGAATATATTTAAAAATATCTAACTTTTTCGCAAAAAAATTATTTTATCTATTTTACATATATTTTTGCGAATATTTTGAAATATATTTTGTTCCGTGAGGAAATTGTCAAATCATCAAATACAATATCGAGATCTAATTTTAGTTTACTGGGTATTGGATCAAAAATGTTTAAAAACCATTCGGTCAACTGCAAATATCAAATTCAATACGCGATCCATTATCCGTCTTATACAGTCTTTGTACATAATTCTGATAGGTTTCGAGTAAAAAGTCATATTATTTAAAAAAATGCTATTATGCACGCTAAAAAAATTTAATAACCGTACACGGAAGAAGCACACGGAAAAAAATAAAATAGTGAATCGCTGTTGCCTTCAATACTGTTAACCTGAAAAAAGACACTAAACATTTAAGGAGATTTTTCAATCAATTGTCCCGAAAATAGTGTGAGGGTTAGTGTCTTTTTAAAATAAAATTTTTTGATAATGAACAAAATAAAATAAAAGTAATCAGGCGAATCTCTGATTATGGGAACATCTATGCAAAAAGAAATTTCGATGTTCAATGCAAACTTTTTCTCAGTACTTATAGCGTATTTTTATAAGCTACATACCACAAACAAAAAACGGGTGCAAGTACTGAAAAAAAAGTTTGCATTAAACATTGAAATTTCTTTTTGCATAAAATTCTCCCATAATCAAAGAATTGCCTGATTACTTTTATGTTATATTGTTCATTATTAAAAAATTGTATTTTAAAAAGACACTAAAAACCTACAAGATAAACAAAGTAAACCGAGAAATTTGTTGCCTTTGTCTGTGGCATAATCATATCCCGAATTAAAAGTTCTAAAAAATTCCTAATAAATGTTAGTACACAGTCTTAATACACACATTTAAACATTTGTATACATACATACACATGGTTTATATGTGTATTAGGAATTGTGCAACATTTATTTGGAATTATTAGCAACCTTCAACACGTGATGATTGGTTTTTAGTGTGTCCTTTTACTATGTTTCCAGTCTTGAAATACTACTGATTCACTAGTTTTTTTTCCTAGTGTACAGGACTTTACCACATCGAGTGGGAGAATAACTTATTCTGCTCATCTATCCAAGTATATGTAAAGTAATTTTTATCATTACTTTATTTATCGAGTGCAAACTGTGATTATTGACAAGTCGCGGAATGAGATATCTAGAGCTTATTTTGTTTCCACCAGAATAATTTTAAAATGATTCCTCAAGATTGCGGGTCAACCAAAATTGTCGAAATTCGAACTAACCACAAGTATTACCGAGCAATACAATATCGAAGGCTCATTTTGCATACTCCAAAGGGTTTTGAATATAATTTTTCATACATCAAAAATTTGTTTCAAAAAGTGTTTTCAAACATCAAAAAAGTGTTTTCAAACACTGAATAGTGAATTTATTTTCTCGGAATTTGGTCATACCGCTAATGTCGCCAAATTGCCCAATATCGGATACTCATTTTGCGTACCCAAGAGTCGTTTTAGAAATGCTTTCGCAAGGTTTAATGTAAAAAAAATTGTCGAAAAATGCAAATTTTAACCACAATGCAGACATTACTGTTTTGACTCGAAATTCAGTTAAACCGCAAGTATCACCAAAATGTCCAATAAGATATCGGGGCCTCATTTTACATTCCCTAGAGTGAGTTGGATATGTTTCCGGTAAGTTTTGCACATAAAAATATGTTCGATAAATATTCTCAGTCACGAAACTGAAAATACTATTTCAACTGAGAATTCAATCAAATCATGAATAAATTTATGTTATTTAAAATTCTTTAATTTAAGTTCAACAAATATCTTAAAGGTTTAGTAAATTATTATCAAGATATTTTGGACTCGTTATAATAATTGGAATGTTATTAAACATATTGTGTATAACAGTTGTACTTTACACAGTAAGACTTTAGAATGAATCAGTTATTTTATACATGGAAGCATTATTTATAATATTCTATTCTATACTATGTTAATCGGCGTTATCATAAGAATAAATTTGAATAATATAATTTCGAAGGATTAATAGAAAGTATAAAATAGAGCAATTTTATTTTTAACTTCAGGTTATTGCACATTTCGATCAACCACAGGAAAGCGTAAAATTGCTGGGAATATTAACATATGCATTAGCTATATGTTACATATACTGTATGGTAGGCGAAGAATTTAAAACACAAACATCAAAACTAGAATTTTATTGGTAAACCTACTTATTTTATACTTACCGTTAGATTTTATGTTTTTAATTATTCATATCAAAATTACACTTCCAATTTTTCATCTTTAGTTACGATGTACTGTGGTATGAATTTAAATACCCATTAAAAAAACAAATAAATATAATACAAAATGGATGTTTAAAGAAAATCGAATTGAGTTCTTATGGCATTGTCAATCTTTCCTTGGAAACATTTGTCAAAGTAATTTCGAATGCATTTTTTATGTAGAAAAATTTTGATTAATACAATGTTATGTTTATTTTAACAATATATTAATCTCAGTTCTTTAACTTTTTCTAGTTAATGCATACTGCTTTCTCCTATTTTACTGTTATTTGGTCATTTCATTGATTAGTATTCTTCATAATAACAAACATATATATTAATTAATTATATATTTTTAATTTATATACGTCGGGAAAAATCGCGTTAAAAATTCTAAATAAATCTTGCTAAATTTTACTATACTGTCTGATAAACCGAGAACGATATCAAACATAATGAAAATTACCATACTGTCTCATAATTATTATTATTATTCTTTCATGTTATTAAAAATTATACTCTAATACAATAATTGTATCTGTCATACTATAACAGTCACCCATCCTTGTATTATCCATTGCCATTGTTGCTTAGCTTGAAGTATAGCTTGACTGTCTTATTGAGACAATACACACAGTAGATATGAAAGTCATACATTTTATGTTATAATATAATAAAAATTTACTGGTTTTGAAATGTTTACCATATTGAATGAAAAATATGCTTACTGTGTTGTAATTTTTAGTTATTATGTTATAAATAAACTTGAAAATATTAGCCAAATCTAAATAATATGAATCGCTGGTACGAACTCATTACGCACAATTCTCGGTCCATTATGAACCAATTTCATTGGGCCGAGAACGTTGGCTAAATTATGATTCCATGTTTGACTCAATATATACATTTTTTGTATGCAACTTTCTAGCTAAAACGTATTTTCTGTCATTGTTTAAAATAAGAAAACCATACTTCTCTCAGTAATATCAAATATAACTCTGCCTTTTATATGCTATGTCAATTTTACTGCAATAAACAGAATTATATGTTTATAATAATTAATTGCAAACATTTAATTAACTAAAATGCTCCATATAATGTTATGGCCGGTTAAATATAATTGAAATATGCATTATTATTTATAAATGAATGTTAAAGAGCAATTATTGATTATCATACATATAATTGCATTGAAAATGATCGGTCGCTAAAAATGACAAATAATTATTATTGAAAATAAATTATATAAATTTTTTTTTGGGTTTCATTTTAATTATATCATATTTTTGATATAATGTTAATTATAAGAAATAAATAACAACGTGTTAAAATAATTCTATATTAATTTACCATTATATCACCATACCAATTACAAATTTTGTTAAAAATAATAACAATTTTGACGCTTATTCATCATAAAGTCCTATTATACATGAAATTATTCGATAATTTCTTCCTTATATTTATTAAACATCAATTTTAATAATCGACAATTTTCGACCCAAATTAAATTTACAATTTTATATGTATTATCCTGAGTATATATTGTTAATGTGATATTTGCTTTCATTTACATTATAATAAAATAACACGCATAAGATTTTCATTATAACTGTATAAGACTTAACTTTTCTTGTAATCAATTTACATAAAACAATACGAATCCATTTTCTTAAAATTATTTTAAGCTTGGTAATAAAAGTAACATACATACAAATCACATATGGACTTAGGATGCATGCATTTGTGAGAACAAATGCATGCAATTATACATTCCGAGTTTTTCATCAATAAAAGAGATTGTTGAATCCTGCCAATATCAACGTGTTAACTTCAAGGCACTTTACACTACCATATATGAAAAGCGCAGTCGTAGTGGTTTTAACTTCAAAATTAAGTACGTAGTCACTTACTTATATCACTACTTATTTATATCACTTGAGATACTTAACTGAAGAAGATTTCCAAAAAAGCTACAACTCTTGGATGTCTAAACTTTATCACAAGAGTATATGGAAAAACAGTTGCACTAATCTTCCCAATCTACCTAGCTTCCATCCTTAATAAAGATTATGGATAATGCTTATCGCCAACTCCATAAGATCTTGGTCATCTTCACGCAAAATAATAATCTTATAATATTTACCAGTAGGTATAACAACGTGATGATATGTTTTCAAATATTAAAAATTGTATTATTTACTATACCTTTTTATTGGAAAAAATTTTGCACAGTAGCCGATTGTGCATATTTTCACTTCTGCGGAGTAGCCAGCTGCGCAACATTTTTCCATTAAAAGTATAGGAAAATAATTAATGCCTGAAAACATATCATTACTTTACCATACCTTCTGATAATTATTATTTCACTTCTATTGTTCCACCAGAAATTAGTTAAGATAAATTTAAATTTTAGATCAAACCACTAATTAAGTAGATCTAATACAATTTAGACATAGTCATCAAAAATAAACTGGACAATACTATTTCGAAAAAAAGTATCAGAATTTAATTATTCATCCTGCATAAATGATTTTTTATCCGTTTAAAATCAAATCTTTTAAAAGGCAGGAAATACTTACCTTTATCCCTGACTTTCAAGAAGACAGTTTTTCGATAAAAGCCACTGACCTAAAATTTACGAGTCGTGGCTCAATTGACTCGTGACTTCAATTAGAACACTCCGACATTTGCCATGAAACCCTGATCAAAGGATTAGTGTGAATTGAACCCGTTACCTCCCGAATGCGAGTGGTAAACTTAACCATTAAACCAGCACGCTCGATACTTTCTTAGACAATTTTGAGGGAATGAAGTGATTTTTAGTCTAATTACGGAGGAAGTACAGATACAGAATCCACTACAAAGATGCCATTGCAATGGACTTCGACTCCCCTAGTTTTTTATGTTCGTGAGGAGACTTGAATAGCAATGCCGTACAGAACCGTCCAGTGGAGTCACGTTTTGTTGATGACAGAAATATCTCCTCACATCGCTCATCCTCTGGGGATTTGACTGGTCTATTAGGAAAATCCTCTATTTCCCAAAATTGCTTGAGTCGACTTTTATTGGTTGATTCAACTGGACCAGAAAGAATCCAACCGATTAGTTAAAAAGTTAATTAAAGTTGTTCAACCGAAGCAAAGCGCTTGAGTTTTGCTCAATAATGCTGTATACAGTGGGCTCGTAGTCGAGAAAGGAGGCGAAGAAGACGGTGAGCAAGATTTGGTGAATTCAAGCACACTGTATGTGTCACTTCATACAAAAATGCAGATCACATTTACAAGTATGAACATAAGGTTGACAGTCGGTACATGGTCGTATCGATAAAGCAGGCATCATTGCTTGCAATGGTAACTTTCAGTCAGCTTACCAACTTCGCTTATGAACAGATGGGTGAAAAGGTGCTCATGACTCCTCTAGTAGGAGCCTGTTTTGCAAGGACTTCAATCGCACCAATTGTTAATGTCCTCAATTTGACAGTTAGTAATTCTATAAAAGCAATCAATGAAAGTTCATTCCTGCTCGAGCCATCTCGGCAGCCGCAACTCTAATTGGACGCTACGGCAAGCCACCTTGCCTATAATTGACACCGTCGATACGGTTCACGTCTTTCAGATTAACGACAAGTCGCAATTTTAGAAGTTCCATCGCCAATATTAAGAAGGAACTAGAGGAGATTGCAAACATCTCATTATTTAGTACAACCAAAGCTTCATGGAAGGCCATGTTGCGATTCACCTTGGAATATAATGACTCGAACAACGCTCAATATGGATACAATTGGGCAAGAGTCATCAATGATGGTTATCTGAGGGAGTTCAGTGCAAAGGAGAATCTATTCACCTGTACAATCTTAGCGGGCATCATCGAGCAGAGCACGGGGACTGGAATATGGGAGGCCCAGTGGTGTGCGGGAAATCGAGCTGCTCTGGAAAAGTGGGTAGCAGTAGGAAGAGCTGTGTTTAACTCTCTCTACAAGGATCCCTTGGAAACAGAGGCCAGTTCAAGAACCAGAGCTATCGTGGAACGAGCTGAGCGTGAGGGAATGATGTCGAGCTCTAGAATGATAGTAGACGTCGCACCTCCTGAAAATGCCTGGTCCATAGACCCATCCAGCAAGGCAGGACTATCAGGAAATGTCGTGCGAGAAATTTAAGGGTTGGGATTCCATAGTATCATAAAGCTGACCAAGAGCTTGAAATATCTAGACTCTGGGTAATAAAAACGTATATTGCATTGAATTGAAATTATAACATGTTTTTGTGTGAGCCCAGATTTCAGTCCATACATGATTTATATTTGCACTACTTTTATTCAAGCATTCATATATATTTATATAGTTATTTGGTTTTATAATTATATAACGTCCGATGATTTTTTATAACTACAACCAAAATGCAAAATAATGTATGAACAAAAATAATGCTTGTCCAAACGTATAAGTTCTGTTAGTGTTAATTAAGTTAAAACATGTATATAATAATATATAATAATTCGCATGTATTTATTTATACATTTTCATATTTATATTTTCGGACAATCATTTATTTTTATCACATAATCATAATAATATCATTTCCAAGTGTTGCGAGGATAGGGCTTTAATAATGAATTGCTAAATGTTCAATATAAAGTCAACACCAAGTAAAAATTGACTATGTTTATACATACAAGATATTTTAAATATTATAGCAAGTATGTTTTGAGAATAAATGTTAATGGCATATTAAACCGACATTCATAAATGTATATATTATCATTTTTGTCACGCATTGTTGTGAATTAGACATTATTCAAATTAAATTAACCAAACTGTAATTAACTTATGCTTTTCGTGTTTTATATATCCTTATTAAAAAAAATCGATTGAACTACAACTATTGCCGTTTAACTAACTTGTAGTATCATCTTCATCAATTTAATACACAATTAAAATATTGTTATCAGATATTGTTGGAATGTGATAATACAATGAAATGGAAAAAATGGTCGTGTACTGTTGTTTAGAAATTATGAAATTGAAAAAAATGAAATAAATAGGAAAATCATTGTTAGGAGTTGTTGAGAGAAATAATTGCAAAGTTTAGGAATAGTAGGCTCTGTGTGAGAGATTCAAAGCAGGAAACAGAAATGTTTCCTTCTTTGGTGAAAAAAAAACTAAACAAAGCATATAGACATTCGTCATATGACCAAGATGCCAAAATGCTTCAAATCTATAATTTCCAAACTCAAATTTACGCGGATTTTGAGTCATTATAGGGGTCACCACCTGCATGTATGTGCGCATCTTCATCTTTTTTCTTTTGTTTCTTTTACTTATGCACAAATTACGATTTTATGTTTAAAATCCTGCATCGACAGTCTTTTAATTGAACTCGACTTTTATATCAAAATATAAATACAGACTTCACATTAGATTCATACCCGTTCTTTCATTTCTCTCCAACACACAATTTTGTTGTCTATTCATAAACACTAACAGTATTGCTATCGCTTAATTATTGGCTAAATATTAAAAAAACATCTCTTACGCAACTGGAAGACTCGTGGGAGACTGCGCATTATTTATTTAATAAATAAAAATTACTTCTGGGAATCCAGAAATTAGTTGATGAAAATAAACTTGTCTATCAGGGAGATCTTAAACAAGCTTAGTGAAGATAAAACTGAAGCTGAGGTGATTTCTCAAATTATAGCCATGTTTTCTATGGCCTAATATGAAACATCGAAACGTCATCGTGAGATACTTTTTACTGCACTTGACACTAGATGAACGAGAAGAGTTCGCCAATCTCGTTAAAGGTATAAAGATTTCTTAAATGAAAATTCGTTTTACGAAAGGTGGTGCGTGCATCACACTTATATACCGAAAAGAATGCGCGTTTCGCTCGGTGATCTCTTCCCATCATTTTTTTTTTCTTACTTACTGACAGGCAGACACATGCATAAATTCCTAAACTCAGTGATGAATTTGAAAGATCTAAATCTGATACAACGGATGATACCACTTCCAACAATTCTGATAACTAAATTAAATACATTTACCCCTTTAAACTTTGTGCAATTATCTTTCTTTGACGAAAGACATGAATATACTTAATGACCGTCACTTGACATACTTATATAGACAAAACATATTTTACAATGCTTACTTTTTATATTATTCTGGGAAGAACTGTCTTTCTTATTAATTTAATGATACATGTTATTTTTAATGAAATGAAAATAACCGCAATAAAAATATGTTTTTAAAAAGACAAATCAAAATGCACCCGCATTAAAAAGATCAACTTAAACTCTATTATTCATCAATAACACCAACATCGCGATAACAATGATTCTGTATATCTTATATCAATATCACATACAAACTATCCGTTGATTCATTTTATACAAACATTCTTGTACATACATCAAAAGAATCTTCCAAAAGGTGTATCTTATTGTGATTATATTTCGAGTCTCGTTCGAAACGAATATGACATTATAGTACAGATTATTGCCGGTACTATAATTTCATATTCATCTAGAATTTCAACGCAACTTCCGCCGTTTTGTAGTTTGTAATTACAAGTATTCATTGTTTATTTATTAAAAAAAAATAAAGAAACAAACGAGTGTGATGATTAGGCAATGGATCAGAGCCAAGCTAGTGAAATATCAATCCTGAATTTACAGAATACTAAAACGCTTCTACATCGACCGAATTGAAAATAGGTGTTAGCCTAGAAATCATTCGTAAAACTGCGGGCGGCTTGGTCGTACAACTTTTTAATGTTTGATAAATTTTATAATAAACAGATTCAGTCAATCGAAAAAGACTATGCAAAGAATATTTTTGATTAGCTGCCTTGAATAAATTCTTTTTTCTGTATATAACATAGTTTTATTTTTTTAGTCAGAAAGTAAATATTTGTAATTATATAATAAAAAAAGACATATTTTTACTTAAATTTAAAGATATATATATTCGTCTCAAACGAGACTCGAAATATAAATGAACAGTCAAATGAACTTACTAAGTGAAGTTCGATTGTAATTATATGAGATTCTCATCCGAGACAATGTTCCTTCTCTTACTCTGAACAATATGAAGATGAACGAGAAAAATTTGCGGAAGTTGCGTCGAAATTCTCACTCTTTAAACTTTATATTTCTTCTACCGATATTAAAATGTTATACTCTTCTCGAATGAGACTAAAATAATAACAGTCGAACTTCACTAGGTAAGTTCTCTTGACTGTTCAATTATCAATGATACAATAATTATTTAATGAAATATTAATTATGAGAGCAATATGACCTTTTCGTTAATACATTCTCGCAATTCATTATATTTTTATAGTAAAAAATGTATTTTGTAGTCCAATTTATTTATTGTACAATTTCAAAGTCAATTGTATTGAAACTTCAATTTAACTTTGTTAATTGATGTAATAAACGTAAAAATGGAAATAGTGCTCCCTCATTCTACCTTTTTACATTGTACAATATATCCCAAGTAAAACATTATATATGTCCCACATATATTTATCTTTGCTTTTGCACATATACGTCACTATTATGGTCATTTTTATTACCATATATGTTGAGTTTTTAATTATTTTCTTTTTAATTGTTTATGATTTTTTTCTTTGTATAATGTTAGGCTAAGTTAATAATTTTTAGATTGTTTGAAAAAAATTGTTTAATTTAAAAGAAACTCAGTGCTTATTTTTGTATTAGAAATAAAGACTTAGAACCTGAAATTCTACATATATGTGTAACATATATATTTTGTTTATATGTATATTTATCATATGTAGTACATTTATTACAATTTCATATATAATTTTTTACTTGAAATATTTTTTTATATATAAAATGCACAGTTGATGTATCTCTAATTGTAACATCTTTCGTAAAATTGTTGAAAATGTTTTGAAACATTTGTAACTATGGAATTATTCATAGGAAATAAGTACTGTTTGAGATGTTTTCATCAAAAAGCCTGCTACAGTTTTGCCGCTGATTTTTTAAATTCTTATATTGTTTTTTATTATTATTTTATTTATGCTTATTTGTTTATCAGTTTCTTTATTTCATTGAATGAACTATTGTAAAAAAACCATGACATTATACTACTTTTAAAGATATGTATATTTCTATTTCTCGCAAAATATAAAATGCTTTGTATGTTTTCTGTATACACGATACAAGATTGTTCCAATAATAAAATTTTTATACAAATAAAACAAAACAAAAACGTTAATAACAAAACAAGAAGAAAACCAATTTTACAAATCATCGATTGATTCTGACGTCTTTAATACTTTTTAAGGAATGTTTTTGAATTAATATTGTTCAAATATTTCTTGTAACAAATGCTTACACTTTTGTGACAAAAAATAAATTTAAACAACATTATGAACGAAATTAAACAAAACTTAACGATTATTCGTTCTCATATCAAATAAATACAATCATGATTCATGAAATTTGGAATTTCCATTGTAAATAATCATAAGAATGATAAGCGTTTAATTAATAATACTCGTTGGAATAAATTGCCATTAGCAAAATGAAAATCTTGCCTCAACATGTGATATGATAATTATCATTGTTATTATCATTATTATAATTCATTTAAATTCTATTTTGTATATTATCATTTTAAAAAAGGAAAAAAGTATATTCAGTATTGACAATTTCTGTCAAGCAAATGTATAACAGTACTTAAAAATCCGAAAGTATCAACGCAAAATGCAATTGCAATGACAGTTACATTTTTCTCATTATCATCATTTAAATGACTTAAGAGATAAGATTTATATTAATGACCAGTTACAAAGTGTGATGTAAAATAGACATTATTACTATAGCAAGCTTCGTTAGAGTGTTGGTTTGCTGACAAGGATGAACTCAAAAGAAGGCATTTTTTCTATTCATTGAAATGCCGGGAAAAATGCTGGATTCGTTTGCTGCTGCTGTTGTTGTTGTTGTATCGTTGAACTGGTAAAGTCCATAATTGGCATTGCTAAATGCATAGCAAAAGAGTTAATGCATCAATAATACATAACTGAAAAGAAAGACTAAACTTAAATTGAGATAAATAAGTGTAACTTACCACCCATTGATTTCTGATGATGCTGCGGACTACTATGAGCAAGTTGATTCATGGAAGGTGCTGATCCAGTTTGCTTTCGTTTATCCACCATTATGTTATCAAGATCGATATTCAATCCTGTGCCAGCCCACGTTGATCCAACGTTTGTCGTCATATTGCTAAGGGATTGATTTTTAACATTCGTGGATACAGGAGTCAGAAGGTTGGTTGGAGAAGATAATCCATACGATCCTAATAAATAAATTCAATGAATTGAATTACCATACTTAGATTATCGTTTATTTTGTGAAGAAAATATACAATTGAAGTTGTGAACTTATCATCTAACTTAAAAACCTATGCTTTAATACAAAAAAGTGAAAATGAGAAATTATATGACATTTGGCTGAACAATCAAATCAATCAACATCAACACTTTCTCCCCAAGTTGTCTGCACTTATCACTCGGGTCTCCTTTGATTTTATTATAAGATATCACATAGAGCCACTCTCGAATTTCGAATAGTGTTTCAAACATTTCGCTTATCAACATTTCCGCAGGTACCACCATAAGTACTGACGCAATATTTTGTATAACACAAAGTCGGACCTTCGCATCTTCATGGTACCTGAGTACCCAAACCAACTCCAACAACTCTTTAGCCATCTTTGTTGCAACACTACAGTTTTGTGCAGCCAACATGACATCCGACAATGTCTTCAAAAAGTTAATCAAAAGAATATTTCCCTGATCAGCAAAATCTCGTGGTATTTCATACATGCAAGTTCCTTTTCGACCAAAGCCGTAGATCAAAGGATAAAAGAAATGAAAAGCCACATCATTGAATTTGTTTTTAGACATCTTTGGCGTCTTCGATTTGTGAGCAAAGACTCGCGTCTTTTGTGCGATTCGTTGATTAACAATGTCTTCCCAGTTTACGTTATCTGACGAATCAATTAAATCTTCCCAGTTTTCTTCGATGAAACTTTTGGAGATTTTGGTTTTGTCTGTCTCGACCAGCAGAGTCATTGGTTTCTGAACCTTTTTCCTTTGCACTTTAGAATTTTTCACATTTGCATCCATCTTTTGTGGTTCCAAATCCTCAGTGAAGTCCAACTTAGACAATCGTTTTGCCGCTTCCGATAGTATGTTCAAAAAAACGACACTCTGCTGAATCGAGTAAGTGCCTAATTTGGAATGAAACTGCCGACAGAGATGCTCGGCGCATTCTTTCGGAAAAATCGTGACTATTGCTGCGCATGCGCTGAATGTAATTTGCTCGAAATGTTCGATGTAACAGTTGGGTCTGAGAGTGGAAAGGAGGTCGAGAAGTTCGATCGCAAACGAAGCATCGTCGTTGGCAAGTTGTGTCATAATAAGTTGTTCACAACATTTCAGAGTTTCCGTCATCAATTCAGAATTTCCATTGCTCTCGGGATTCACTATGTTATCCCGCAAATCGCGCAAATAAAGCGGTCGCAATCGTTCGGAAATCGGCGTGTCATTGGACATATCATATGGAACCAAATCGTCATCACTATCCAATTCGTCTTCTTCTTCTTCTCTTTTTTTCAATGATGACTCTTTCAATTTCTTCGAATCATCTATTTCCGGATTTTTATCTACTTTAACGATATTCACACAGTCTTTCTCTGAAGATAAAGTTTCCAAAATCGGCAGAATATGACATTTTACACCAAGATCGTAAACTCTTTTACAAGCCAAAGATGAAAACTCAATGTTCCCATAAACAAGATTATTATCCTCTACTTCTTTTGCTTCGATTTGTCGAACTTCCGGTATTCTTAATGTCTTCAACTTCGTTATCATCTCAGTTATTTCTACCGAAAAACTTTCATACTCGAATTCCAATTTTGGGTCATCATTGACATTCAACGATTCAATCAAAATCGTGCCAGTCATCATGCCCGAGGCCCGCACTTCCGGTGTAGTTGATTCCAGGTGCGCGGATATTCCCGCGAGAGAAGAATTTCTCAATTTATCTCTTTCTACGGCGTTTAATTTATTTTTTAATAACCTCAGAGAAAGAATGAGCATTTTCGTCAGGTAAAGGTGCTGAGCAAATGGCGCATGATTGATAGCACTACGATCACCCCAAATGTCCAACAATCGACTACAAAGGTCTTTCAGCAGAACATCGCTGTCCTTAACTTTGGACAAATAAGCTAAATTGTTGATAACAATGTTATCATCTTCAAACCAACACATTAACGGAATTTTTGTACATATTGTGTACTTCCAGATATCATTGCTTATTGATTCGCCAAAAATCTGATAAATGTCCTTCTTCTGTGGATCGCAGTGTTTTAGAATAAGAATCGCCACGCACTCCACAGCCTGACGATCCAAATTAAGTAACAAATCTTGAATCAAATGTTTCATTTCAATTTCATTACAGTCAATAAAAAAATTTATTAAAGAGATAAGATCATCTGAACTCGTTAAGACGACAAACTTATTTAGTAAAGCCGATAAAAATGATAAATCTGGGTCTATGGTAGGATAATGTTTTCTCGCATAACTCAGAAAAAGCATAATCTTTGAAATGTGATAATTAAGGACATTCGCGAAATCGCTCGGTCTAAAAATGTCCGGAACTTTAAGCTGAGCTCGATTAGCGACTCTACTCGAAAGCGACATCAACATTTGTACGCTACTTTCCCACATTTCAATAATACTTTGCTTCTCAAAATTCTTCAAAAGTCCCGATTTACTCGCAGTCAAAACAGCCGAAACCAATGCATCACTTTTAATCAGCTCTTCTAAAATTTTGATTATTGCATTCGCTGTAACATTACTTTTAGTTTTTCTTAGATTAACAGTTAAAACCGTGAGATTTTGATTTAACAATTGAATTGTCGCGCCATCTACAATTGCCAGACTTTTTAACACCGAATCTAAGCAATTATTCGATATCGGCCAATTATGGTCGAACAATTTGATCACGTGATCTAGAATAACACCGTATAATTCATCAAGTTCATCATTTTTAGCGTTATAATCCAAATCTGTGTATTTCTGTGATGTAAACGGTCCCGGCAAAAACTCGACGTAATTCGACATCAATGCCTTTAAGTTGCTAAGACTGCCTTTGCTTTTGATCGAATCGAGTGACTGAAGGGCCTCCATTAATCGCTCCGTCGCGATCTTTGCATTAGTATCCATTTTTGCTTCTTCCAGCGCTGCAACGAAATTCTCACTTGGGGGATTTATCACTCATTAAGTTGCTGTTGTACGTACGGCGATTGCACTTTTTTGTTCCTTACTTTTTAATAATATTTCTTTGGCATAATAACGTTAATCGAAGTGTACAACAATTATATATAATCAATGTCAATCGAGGAAATATAAAAGATTAGATTTTTTTCATTTACCTGCAGAGAAGTCGGTGGAAATGAGTGGAGCTGCCGACACTGGACTGAATAAGTTTGCGTTTTTCATGTTGTTCATTTGTCCCATCATCGGTGGCACGGAGGAAAATTCTTTCAAGTCCGACAATAGATCTGTGTTTGAAACTGAAATATTGAAAAAAACATTTTTTTTGTTTATTATATTAAGAATACTTATTATATAATAATACTTATTATAATATATATTATTTAATAATAATATTTATTATTAAAAAATATTTTTAGTACTTAAACAAATTAAAATAACTATGTTGATTCTTATAAAAATATTACCAGAATTATTATTGCTGGTATTCAAAGACTGCGGCTGCAAAGTATTGAACAAATTATTTTCTGGTATGGTTTTTGTCGTTAAGTTCGTTGTTCCAACATTTGAAAATGGCTGTCCAACATTAGTCGCAACATTAGATACACCAAAATTATCAACCAATGGATTTGCTACATTAGACGTGACAGTTGCATTTAAAGACGACGTATTTGAAATATTCACAGAATTGAACGCCGACGTGAAGTCAGCAAATTCGTCATTATTGTCTTTCGTTTTTGATCCGGGATTGCCAAACGCGCTTGCAAAATCGCCGAAATCCGCATTAGTATTTGCATTTTGTGTCGTCACCGTTGTATAAGAATTATCACGTGGATTGAAGTCGTCATCATCATCTTTGCTTTTGTTGGAATTATCGAAAAATATATCACTCAGAACGTTGCTTTGATTTCTTCGTGGCTGTTGCTTTATTGGGGATGACATTAAACTTGTCTGTGCTGGAGTTGTGGTTGCCTGAAAAGAAAGAAAACATTTTTTTACAAATCGTTATTCAAACTTGAATTTCTAGTGTAAAGTTGTTTTTCTGATGAATTAATGTATGGAGTTAAAATGAGTGATGTTTTTTTTGTTTTCCTTTGGATGATTATTATTATTGGGACAGAAACATACTTGAGACAGGTCTTTGCCATAATTAGCAGCAGCACCAAGGTCAACTTTTTTCACTGTACGCGTCGCCCTTGCAGGTGATGCATTTGTGGATTGGCTTTCATGTGGCTTGTTGTTTATTTTATCTATGCTACTTTCCATCGTATCCTTGTACTCACGACCTATTCTTCTAGGACTGGAACGCACATCGTTATCCGAATCTTCGCGTTCGCCATCATCACTAAAAAATAAACATTAAAATTAAATAAAACTAAACAAATTACTCAAATCATTTGCATCTCATTTAAGCTAATCATTTTATCTTTATTGTATTATACTTCAATAAATGCTTCGTTAATTTATTATGTTAATCAATAAAATTTCATTTAAAAAAGTACATCTAAAAATAACAGCAGACTGTGGTTATTTCACTTTAATTTAACCTACTGAACGATTTAAACAAATATTGAATGCTCTCTTATTTGTCAACGTTCCGTTATTTTGACATATTAAGTAACAGCTGATACACTTTATGATTTTACCGTTCATTTACTTCATATATATATAATGAAGCAGTCTTAAATGTACAACAAAAACGTTGATATCAAGTTGTATCATTTATGACCCCGTATTCAAGATAACATACTTGAGATAAAAACTATTGTCATGATACTTTTTGTAAATATCGACATCAAATACAACATAATTGGAGCATACAAATATATAATGTATAGACAAAATAGAAATAAATGGTTATTAATATTGACCTATTATTTGCATCTTCGAAGCCTTTTCCACGACTGTCACGTTCCCAGTCATTATAACTATCTACACTGGATTTGCCCCACTTTGGACTGTCGGACCACCTTTCCCCACCACCAAAACGCATCCCGGCGGCTTCGCTCGACAAACCGACATACTTGTCCTTGTTTTTCTTTGCCTTCTTTCTTTCTTCTCGCAACTTATCGTCATCTTGAATGAAATCAATTAACTCACGCACTTTGTGTCGAATATTAATACCTTGATCTTTGCCAAACTCATCGATATACGTGTAATTTTCTAGCGATTTGAGATCATATATGTGTTCACGTGAAGATGTTACCACTCGCTCCGATCCATTTCGCACCAGATAATTTAGCAACAAAAGGGCCTGCAATTTGTATAAACATATAAAAAGTTTTTTGATTAAGTGTATTTTGTGATTATATCTCCTGCAATTTTATAATTGAATACTTTGACACTTTATATAAATAGAAAACAATAAAAAGAGATAACATAAAAATTAAAGTGAGGACAAAAGATTAAACGCAAATTATTTATTTATTTTTTTTTTTTTTTTTAATATTTTTTGTTGGATTTTATTTTTAACTCTTCGTTTATACAATGAAAATGTTGATTTACCTTATATGTACGTCGCCAATTACGTTTATTTTCTTGCAACATTCTTTTCCATAACATAGACATAACTTCCGGAAATTGTTCGTAAGTAAATGTTGCTTGAGCTAATTCTTGCATCATGGCACCTGTAACACATTCGGTATTTATTAAACATTTCTCATTCACAAATAAATATAAAACAACATCATTTTATTTCATGCATTTGTATAATAATTGTCATAATAAGTACCTGTTGGTCCCCATGCATCATCATTTGTAGCTTCTCGGACTTTGGCTTCGGTTTCTGTATAGTTCATTACAACATTTGTCCTAAAAATTAAAAAAACATATTAAATTAAATTAACAATACAACATTTTTCTTTGTTCAATTGTCTACTTTTCAACAATTCAACATTCTTTCGATAAAAAAAGTTACACTGAATTCATTTTAAACAAGAAACATTTATCATTTTTTCCCAAAAATCATCAAAAATATCAAAAAAGTTAAAATGAAAAAAAGTAGTCAAAATTCTAAAAGCATACGAATTACTTGAAATGAACAAATAAATTGTTGAAAGCACTGCAACTTTACAAGGTTATTCAATTTGACATAAACAGCGAAGTAATTATCTGTCAAATGTGTAAGATAATACATATTCAAGCAAAGTTACAAAGATTATGATGTATATAATTTGCAGTAAAACGAAAAAATAAGAGCAAAGGAGAAAATGAATAAGAAAGCGAGAACAAAAAAAAGAAGGGAATGTAAAAAGTGAAGGTTAGATTTTGGTATGTGTGTGTGGAGTTTGATATTGAAACTTACGCCTTGTCCATTAACTCGCGTACTTTCCACATGTTCATCATTTTGTACAACAAATAGATTGCAACGTTTGAAAAGCAAAAAAGAAGAAACGCGTGCGATTCGCGCTAATTGAATGCTGACAAGCGTAAAAACGAAATGTGCGGATTTTTGGTCTCGCGCATTTGATCAATTTCACGAATGAATGAATGTCACCAGATGGTAGCCATGTTTTCCTTCCACGTCCACCAGCGACTGAGGCCAACTAGCGCCTTGCCTTTGGTTTGGCTCCGCTCGCCAAGGTGTTACGATATATTTCGACTGTTCACAACTAAGCGGATACGTGCAAGGTGAATCAGATGAATGCATAAGTTCACGGAGAAACGTTATGTTATATTACAGGCATTATGTAATCAACTCGATTATTTACTTAATTTCATTCAAATTATGCTAATTAAATCAACAGTTATAATTAAATATTTTAGAATTAAATAATATTTACAGCACTTTATAATTTATATTTATAAATTTTTTTCTTATGGATGAATTTTAAATGAAAATATTTGTTACAATATTTCGAATCGTATATTATTCGTTTATTGTAGTTTTTATAATTTTTGTTTCTTTTGTATAAACGTCGAGTTATTTTCAGGTTTTTACTGTTTATATACAGTAGAACTTGTGAGGAGTCTTGTTCAGTGTTTTTTTTTTTTTTTTTGTTAAGTCTGAGGAATCCTGTGTTTCTTTGCTTTTTATATTTAATTTTTATATGATATAAACGAAAAAAGTAAAATGAAATAGACAAAATTACAAGACTCTTCACAGACTATAAAGGACAACAAAACAAGACTCCTCACAAGCTCCACCGTATTTCGATTATAGTTTTTTAGATATAGATCAAAAGGACATATTCCATCATGAAAGAGTATTTCATTTATTTATAAATAATAACTGAATAAAAAAAGCAATTAAAAAAATATATTTGACAGACTTTAAACTTATTGACGCAGCTTAAATAAATCTATGGAATAATCGATAATAAAATATCTGGAAAGTCTCTTCCGTTCTCTTTTCTTTGCGTAAGGCAGAAGCGGATAAGCATACTCCAACATGTACATCATAAAATGATGGAAAAAATACTTGTTCCAGGATTGGCTGAAATTAAAAATATACATGCACATAAAAATAAATACAACATTTTTATCAGCAAAATGTTGGCGCAATCAGTTTATAGTCTTTCAGTTTTTATATAGTAACAAAACATTGTCTGCTGTCAAAGTGAATCATTAAAACTTGAATTAATGAATCAAAGTGTTTTTATTTATAAGCTTTTTATTATTCTAAAATTGCGTCGATTTTTGTAAAGATGTCTTTTCAATTAGAAGATTCGCCAAATTGGAGGACTCCCAATTCTCAAATTTATGATTTAGATGAAACTAAAGTGAGATACATATTTGTTTACAAATATTCAAAATATTTGATTTGTATTTTTACTTATTTTCTGATATAATATGAAATAATTTATTAATCTTAGATCTTTATCCAAAATTATTTTATAATTTATCTGAAATTTTTTATTTTATTTGTTATAAATTATTAATGAAGGTACATTTTTGCAGAATATTACGTGCTTTTCAAACTTAGATTATACGGAATTACATTTAGATGAAGGTGAAGAAATCTTTAGATCGTTTACGACCTCAAATTTCGAAAATCATGAAAACTTAGATACCCAAGAAATGATTAACACACTTTCCGGTGATCTTGGTCAGTTAATTTTTGTAATTAATAAGCTTAATTATATGCTTTCATAATTTTTTGACAAATAATGAGTTATTTATTAATAATTAATTCATTGATAATTTATTACTAGTGTTTCATGATTCTATCTACTTTGAATCACTATTGGGAAATAATCAAGCAAGTAGTAGTAATCAAGAAAATGAAAAGTTTGATTCATCATATGTGAAATTTAATCCATTGTATGGACCTAAAATGTTACCAGAAAATAATAACGTAGAAGAGAAACAAAACAATAATGCAATTTTAACTGAAACTGTGAAGAAACAAAAAGTAATTCAGACAAAGAACGTGAAAATGATGGATATTGAAGTGCCTCTTGAAACAGAAGCAGAAAACATAAAAATAAAAGATGAATTAAACATATTAAATGTATGAATATATTTCATATATTTTAAGTAGGAACTTAATCCATTCTCATTTATTAAAATGTTTATTTATATTTCAGGAAGCAGAAAAGGAAGAAATTGTTCGCGAACTTCAAATGTATAGATCCATAGTATCGAAACAGCAAGAGAAATTGAAGTAAGCAACTTTCAAGGATACGTATGTGAATAATGACAAATGTAAAAAATTTACTTTTTGTCTACTTATCAAAATGATATTTTTATTGATTATTTCAGTTATCTTTTGCAAGATTTGTTTACAAGAATCATGAAAAATGCTGAAAACGAACGTTTAATTTCAAACTGGAAGATACAAAAATTGCAGGAAGAATTAAAACAATTGGAAGAAAATTTACAGACAGTACATATGCATATAAATAATTCGAAAGCTTCATTCAATAACGTTAGTTTAAAATACGAAAAGAAAAAAGAATATGTATACAATTTACTTGCAAATCAGGACAAACTAGAAGAAGCGGCTGTGAAAAATCGAAAGACTATCAATGCAATCGAAAACAAATATCAAACATTAAAAGCACATGCTGTAGAACAGTTGGAAATGTAAAATACTTTTACTTTTATTTTTAGTGTTTAAAAGCAAAGATTGGAAATTAATATTTTAATACTTTTATTGTACTTATTTTCAGAGCAAACGAAACGTTAAAAGCGATTCAAAAGCAACACAAAATCACATTAGCTATAGAGCGAGCTAAAGTAGCTCGAGCAGAATTACAGTATAAATCTGCAATTGAAACAGCAGAACAAAACAATCGCGAGATTTGTGAGTTGAAAAAAATTGTGTACGAATTTGTTACCAAGAATGAAGCTTTTGCGAATGAGTAAATTTATTTGAATATTTATATATTTTTATATGATCATAATAATGAACTTATATAAAGAATTGTGTGATATGCAATATGTTGAGATTTGATATAATTTATAATTTAAAGTGCAATTGTAATTTAAAGAAATTAATATTTTTGATAAGTTGAACAAAAAGGACATCGATTAAAACAATGGGATCATAATTTATTAATTTATTGTAGTTTTTAAATCTTTGCAATATTGTTTATATAAAAATCCAGTCTTTTTTCAGTAGTATTACTATCAAGTTTTATGTTAACAAAAATATATGTTGCGCTGCAAAATGTCTTTAAAATACACTTCCATTATATATATTAACAATTTACAAAATAGATTATTTATTTTATTTTTTATTTTCAAACTGTATCATTGAATATTGTTTTTGGTATTCATGTGTTTAATGTTAAATAACTCAATATTGAATTATATATCTTAATTTATGACAAAGTATCAAATTTTATAAACCCATATTTCTTTGTAAAAATAGTATTTCACTCATTTTCATTTTATATATTAAAAAAGCAGTTAAAAAAATATTCATTGATACTAATTGCTTTCTCATAATCTATACAATAATCAATTTTATTTAACAATAACAGTCTTCATTTCTCTTCACAATTATCTAAGAATTACTAGAAGGCATTGGTTCAATACAAATATAAATTAAATAATATCAATCAACATTGTTTAATTTTCTTACTAATTTCATCTATCACTCACAATAAGTACTATCTGACAAACTTTAAACTAATTTATACAGTTTAAATAAATCTTTGGAATTATTAAAATAACTTATCTACAAATCTTGTCAACAAAATTTAAACTTTGCTTCTCATAACATTTCTACTCTGCATTTCGATTACCACAATTTTTTCAACGAGCCAAAATAATTCTTGTAATATAGGCGATAGTCGCGATGATTCCATTTTAGGCTAACGGCAAAGTAACTTTCCACAAAACAGACCTCAGCATATAAATCCGAAACACGACATTCAATCGTCTTCGCGCATTCATTCAACAACCATAAATAACTATGTGGCAAGTAAACTCTATTAGTTTTGAAAGTAGAATTCACTGGATTTTCAGCCGAAATCGCATGCAGCCAATAATGACCGAACGGACGGAAAAATTGTCTCTTGTTCTTCGATTCTGGTTTATCCGCATTTTCAATGTTTTGATTATAGTTTTCTTTCGACGAATCACTATCTCCATAATCTGAATCCCTAAGGTCTTCTTGTATAAAAGCATAGTCATACTCGTTATCGATTTCTTCTGCGTGTTTGGCAAACTCCATTCGATTTGTTAACTTCGATCTCTTCATAATCAACCAATTGGGATTTCGTCTTAAAACACATCTCGGATGTTTCTTCACAATCGATTCTTTTTCATGATCAAACATTATTTTCTCGTTCGGTACTTTACTGTGATCATCTTCGTCATCACTAAAATCCGGTGGAATTGATAAAGTTCCATCGCCTTCAATTTCATCGAAACAAAAGTCATCGTCGTTCGATTTTACCAACTGCTGCGATTTTAAATTGTCGTAGATTTGTTCCCGCTTTTTGTCAATTTTAACGGCAATCTTTTCACGTTTCAAATGATATTCTTCCAGATTCTCCGTTCTTCGAAGACTTTTTTCGTCGACGATTTCAACGGAAGTGGAATGTCCATAGCGTACTCCCCAGTTCTGAACTAGCATTGTAAATGTCGGTAACATAGATTCAATATAATTGATATTCGAGTCCACAATCTCGAGTTCGATATCACATTGTGCTGCTAAATCTTTTAACCTGCGAAATGTTATCAATTTATTGGATTATTTTATATTATTTCATTTTTAATTATCGGTTCAATTATTATTCAAAATACATACTTCTGAGGCTTGGTCATATATCCAACTTTTGTTTCCACAAAATTAACCTTAAGTATATCTGGCAGATTGTAATTTGGACTGTGCAATAATTGTTGCAAGTAAGAATGAAACGGAAGAAACGATGGCAGAAAAGTTTCGGGTTCATTTATATCAAACTTGTTTCCGTCCATTTGATCGAACCACATCTTAAATGCAGTAGTAAAAATCTCTTGTCGACGATTGTATTCCGGGTCACTGTAAATTCGTCCTTGTAAGGATTCGAAGAACTTATAAAATAAATGATTATTCTCCTGATTATCTGGATCATTATTCCATTTGGTAGGTAAATGTATCTGCGATAGAACCTCGCGTCGACATTCGATGTACCATTGCCATTCGCGAAAACTGAATAAGGTTGAGTCCAAAATATTCCTTTCTCCAGCTATTCTGTAATTTATGAGCATTTAAATGAATGTATTTTTTGTACATTATTTTTGCATTTTTTAATCTAAATTTTGAGAATACATTGAAAAAAAAATTTACCTATTAATATCTTCAGCTAATTTACTGATTTCATATTCGGTATTTCCATCGAAGCCCAATAATAATTTTAAAGTGACTATAATGAAACTCATAGCTCTGCCTTCAAAAAAAGGCTCCTTGTCTTTAACTTTCATTTGCGGTTTTGTTAAAGCTAGCAGACGTTTCGCGTATAACATTATCCCTTCTGAAATTAAAAAAATCCTATTTTCTTATCAAATATGTATAAAATATAGTAGTATTATAAATGAATATTTTATAATCATTACATACTAGGCAACTGCAACTCAGTGCAATACTTTTCAATGAGTTCGCCAATATCCGGTTCGGAATAGTATGTGACTCCCAATATTTTTGTCATTAAAAAAATGTCTTTTCGAAATAGTCTGTGTCTTAACGTCATATTTGATATTAAAATATCAATATCTTCTGCTACCAATGGCACATCGTCTGGAATCACAGTATCCAATCGATGAAAAGCTAAATGTCCTTCACGAATGAATCTACAGAAAGTTAAATAAAACTATTAGACTCAATTCAGACCTTTTTATTATTTTAATCTTGATAGAAAACAAGATTAAATAAACTTGCCTTAACAAATCATCGACATTGAATTTCTGATTGTGTATTTTTAATGCCAAATATATTATGGCATAAATTTTGTCTATATTCAAAATGTTAATTTTGAATGCAGGCGAACAGTTGACAGTACGTGATAAAAAGTCTTTTCTCACACTTTTTGGATATGCATGGATTTTTATTAATCGCTTCAATCTCTTTTTCTCTTGTCGTGAGACTTTGTTGAACTTAATTAATCTAAAATATAATTAAAAAATAATATTAGTGTGTATTTCAGTTTTATATAAGACACTGAAATTAATGTAACACATTTACATACTTAATAGATGCTTTAGAATTTAGTGAAGTATTACTGGCAACACTGCTTCCAGCAGATACCGAACTATCCGTGTAATCTGAATTTAATTCCGATAAATCGGAATGTTCTTTTTCGTATTCCGCAGCCAAATATTGCTAAACAATTAGTCACTTTTGTTATTATGTGACATTTTTCAATATTACATGTATATTAACAGAAATATACTAAAAATTATAATAATACCTTTTGTTTAAATGTTTTTGATCTCGCACTAATCACACGATTTCCTTGTATGGAACTGTTAGAACTACTGCGTGAAGTAACGCTGCCTCTACAATTCGCAAATCGTCGCTTCCTTTTATGTTTACCCAATCCATATATAATTCTTGCATCCCTGAAAAAGAGAATTTTGTTGTTTCTTTTTTTAATTTAAATTTCCGAATTTTATTGTTTTCCAAGAAAATAATATTTAGCGAAATTACTTTTTGCGAAATCCATGATTAAATTTTGGTATAAGTACTTCTTTAGTCGATGTAAAGGCCACTTCAAGATGCTGCAAATATTTTACCCACAGTTGTAACGTTGTTAATTTTATGCCAGGATCGACATTGAATTTGACGATAAGTTGATCTACTATGCCAATCAAGATAAAATTATACAACTCCCAGGATGTACACCCTTCTGCTTCTTCTACAAAATCGCACACAAATCACATATTAATATGCTTGTCTTATATTTACTTTTACATTATTTCAAATGACTATATATTTTAATATAATTGATAAACTTATTTTTATATTTAAAAAATTAAATGAATATATATTTCTTGTATAAATTACTTGTTCTGGCTCTCTTTTTAATTTTCGTTTTCACTCTCTTGATAGTCGGATCATAAGCTTCATCCACAATTTGGTCTTGCAAGTCCTAAGATAATAAGTAAAACTTTTAACAATTTTTTTTTAATAAAATCTTTGTTAAAATATTTTTTCAATTAATTTTTACTTACAACCACTTGCGTGAGACATTTATGACAGAAAAAATATCCATCCTGTTTAAAAAATGTGTCACTCTCGCAAACTGTACAAGTTCGATTATTTTTCAAATTAATTACCTCCATGTCTAATTAATCTGCAGAAACATTGAAATTTAAATTAGAAACATGATAAACACTGTCTCTTCTACAATGTGTTTTCACTGTTTTCTGTTTATAACCTATAAAATTTTCTACATTATCGATCTAAATATATATTTTATCGTTTTCTGATTGGTTGTGCAAGTTTAAAGAAAAATGAAGAACTTGGTTTTTCTATCTTTCTCTTTACTTAATATACCATTGTAACTTAAACGAAGTAAGACATATTGAAACTAAGATTTACTTTCCCTTGTTTAAAAAACTATAATTCAATAGCGTAATGATTGTTATTTTAACTTGAATTATTGTTTTTAAAAACGAATGACAACAAAAGTAATTACTCGTAACGTAAATTAATTTCAAGATGAATAAAGCTGCATTTTCATGTACAGCAAAAGTAACACACGAAAATAACATCTTAATTTTAAAATTGGTAAAAAGTCAAACATACCAGGAATTTATTATACTCGTTTAAATGAACTAATCCAATAAACCAAAGGCAATCATCTTTTTCTTTAACGCGATTTTATTGCAATTCTTCTGCGAACTTCACGTTTTGATGTTAAAGTAAGTTTTACCGCTCAATTATTTAAGCGGTATATTGCAGATTATAATACGTTAAGGTTAAATTTAAATACATAATAATTATTAACCAATATTCCGTCAAAGACTTTGAATAACATTGCCTAATATTTGACTAACATTATGTCTACAATTTTTATCTACATTTATATAATTAAAACATCTCATAAGTGACAATAAATTGATTTTTATTGCCAATTTCTTTAACAGTTCACAAAGTATTGACTAATTTTGATCTCATTATTATCAGAATTAATTGAATACAAAGTATTTGACTATATTTTGAATCCCATGATTCACTGGGTAACTTAACTAATTAACTTAACTAATTTAAACACGAATTATGCCATAGAAATTCCGTGTAAACGTAATTTCCGATTGCTCGACGTATTTTACGTCGTTTAATTAGTGTCAACTAACTAATTATATAAACTAATCAACCGTTTAGTTTTGTTACTTAATTTAATTACTAAGAATATTACAATCAACAAAGTTATCAAAATCAAATGCTCGCGCCAAAATGGAAACCTCTGTCCGCGCGCGCCATTCGCTTAATCTGGCAACACCGCACACTCATCTTTCATCACGAAAGCCCGGCTGGCGCGCATGCGCGGTTCGCATGGCGCGGTGCAGTTGTACGGGCCTTCTTTCCTCGTTCCAATCCCCGCGTTCGTCTTGCGCCGGCGTACGTAGCCCGGCGATAGACGATAGAGTAGCGTAGTAGCTCTCTTGTGTGGAGAATATCCGCGCACGCGCATTGTCAGCCGTCCGCAAAGGTTGCCGAAGCGAGGGAGCGAGCGAGCGACGCGCTCCGTTGGCTGAGCCGTTTCGAGCCGAGTTGAGCCGAGGCCGCCTGGAACTCTCTCGCCGCCAATCGATTCTCTTCGTCGTGTTTCGTATCTCTCGGCCTTTGGTTACGCACCGACTTTGTGTTTTTCGTTCGTAATGATGCGCGCCCGAGACGTTCGTCACGTCAATCGTTGTGTCGCGTTCTCGTGAACGTTCGTTCGTTTACGCTTCGATATACAAAACCTCGTGGTGCTCCACTTGTCATTTTACGTAAGGTGCCACGAGGGAGGCTGCATCGGCCAAATTACGTGAGTACTTTTCATCACAACTTCTTCCCCATACATATATAACATACAGTTATCCGTCTCTGTCTTTCTTTCTCTTTCACTTTAACTACTTTAGGTGCGTATATATATCGTACATATATATGTGGATGAAAAGTGAATAATTAAAACAAAGAATGAAAAGAATGAGAGAGATAAAAGGAGCGATTATTTTCGCGCGCGCGTTGCAAACGTCCCGAGGGGTGTGTCCGTGCGCGCACGGACGCGCGCCCGGGTGGCGCGTCTCCGGTCGCCGCCGCTGCCGCCATTTGCCGATGCCCTTTAGTTTCCTTCTCTTTTGTTTTTTCTTGTTTGTTACCGTTCCTCCCTTGTTAACCCCTATTTTCATTTGTCTCAGTGCCACTTTCTTCTCTCTCGTAACTTCCCTGTTGAAATAATCTCTTCAAAACAAATACCATTTAGTTATCAGAATCTATGCGGATTGTATCCAAATATTTCGTCTATTTCTTGACATTTCTTCTAAAGCTAGAAGTAATGATTAGATTACTATCAATTAGAATTTGATCTTTTTGAATTCAATAAATAAAATGTTTCTGAAAATGATGCTAAAGTTGTTTGCAAGAAAATGTCAATGTAAAACAAAAAAAGAAATGTTAAAACATTCCCTCCGACTTTTCATTGGCGTTGTTTTGACCGTAACTGTGACGTAATTCCTGTCAAGTTTTGTTGTTTCGACCCCTCTTTGTTCTTATCCTCTTTTTTTTTTCCTTTCTGTTTCTCTATTTCTTTTTTTCTAATCAATCCGCATAGTTGCGAGTCTTGGCCCGTTGCTTTCGCGATTCGTCTGTCGCATTTTTGCGGCTTATTTTCGGCTTATTTTCGGACGTGTGGGCAGACGACGAACATAAGAGAGCAACAGAGACAGACATTGTGTATGTTAATGCGAGTTGCGGTAATGAACGACGTGAGACAAATCCTAAGTGGGACGAACGGGCGTTATCTTTTTTTCTGTCTCTTTTTTTACTTACAAACACGATTTCGTTTTGTCTTCCCTTCGATTCTTTATCTCCATCGTACACCCGCGCCCCTTATCAATCGATTTTTCGAACAATTTCCATGTCTTTTTTTTTCTCTCTCTCTCCTTTAGTACATTCTCTTTCCTTTTACAGTAAGAATGTCTCGCGAGAGAACAAATTTTTTTAACGATTAGGACATGACTCATCAGTTAAAATTAAGCATAATCGACATAAACACTTTGTGAATTATGATTTGGACAAATATTAAACATGGCAAAATTTGTGACATTGAAAATCATTCCTTTGAATGATCATACAAAGTTATTTTACTCGAAAAGAATAGTAAGAAAAATGCAATGATAAATAAAATGATGTGATGACTTGAATGATGAGGATATTTAATTTTGACAATCGCAGATATGCTAATCGAAATAAGAGTCTGTCAATCGGACTCTTAATATATCGAGATGACGTCAGCCGTAGTGGACGAACGGAAATTTGGCGAATTTCCGTTTTATTTATTACGCATTATGTCATAGTAACACGTAAAAGCCCTGGCAACGACGCCACCGAAATAAATTAACATTTATTTATTTCTCGTAAAGGTCGTTGTATAGAACAATCCAATCGCCGAATCATTTTTATCGTTGATTCAAGTTTAAATTCAAAAGTTGTTGCAGCCAAACATCTATCAGAAGAAAGACCAGCTATTGACCTCCGATGCTGTTGTTGGTTCGATTGCTCCGAAATTGGGTTAAAACTTTCTTCCGTCTAGACGACTGCTATGAAATTCACATCTTCCGTTTTATCAATAAACTTTTCTATGTTTTATTATCATTTTATCTTTATATATTATTATTATTATTATTATTATTATTATTATTATTATTATATTTTATTTCTTTATATTTATGTAATTTTAATCAATTTTATATATATTTATTTTCATACTTTTTACAGAACAAAATATTCAGCTCAACATTTAAACATGAAGATTTGTTCAAAAAACCACAGTTGACTATCTATATATTAATCATAAGATTCAAGAAGTTATTAATGAAGGAAGTTATCTACTTTTTCTGCACCGTTTGTTTAGCTATTAATAAAGCCGAATTTGAACGCCCACTCAAGATTCAATCTTGACGCCATTTTCGCATTACATTAAGGAGCCACGAATTTCATTCCATCTTTTTTCTCGGTTGTCTGTTTTTAATTTTTATTACTAATATAACTGTCTAATTGACTTTTTGTTTACTTTTAGCTTGCGAGACGAGAAAGAAACTGCAAGTCAAATACACGCAAGTTTAAAAAGAAAAGAATACACAACGTTAGATCATAAGCATTGAATGTAATTTCTATGTTTAAACTGTGATATCACCAAGGCGCTACGCTCGTTTCGTCGTGTGCGCGAGATTGCGTATGTATCGAAGATAATGTGTGTCATTTGTTTTTCGCCGAGCAAGTCCCCGAGTATCGTCAGAAACCAGTATTTAAATTGAAGTACAATCAAGCGGTCTTTCAAGCGACTTTTATGAATGAACTTCTTAACACGCTGTCTCGACGTTTTCTTCGTTCACAATTCTGCGACACTTTTTCGTCTTCTCCATCCTACAAACTTCGAAGATCAATTTAACGCAATGAATGAGATGATAGAATTAATACGAAGATAAATGGATAAACATTTAGATAAACTGGATTGTTTCTATTGACTCAAAGTCCATGGTTTTCGTATAAAAAAAAGGAAGAAAGAGAATCTGAAAATGTTCAATTGTGAAAGTTCAATAAAAGCACAGTCGGTCAATCAATCAGTTTTGTATTCGAGTTCATTGACCTCGAAAACATTGATACCGAAGTCAAGTCCAAAATGAAAACATCCATATAGATAACAGCAATTTGCATCTTAATGGACGATTACTTTGCACAATTTGCAAATAACAAACTTTTCACGAGTTGAAATTCAGTTAATCTGCAATTTAATGGCTTTCATCTTAAATAAATAGCACCATTTATTTATCACATTTCGGATAAAGTCTTACATTTAACATTATCTAATATATAATAGTTAACTTTAAAATAATTTAAACAGATGTTTTTATCTAAAAATATTTAAAAATCGTTTTTTGAATTTCTAGTAAAAACTAAAAAGCAAATTTTTTAAAATAACCGTTTGTTGAAAAGTTCTCAAAAATTAAGTTGAATCAAGGTATTTGTTGTGTCTGAGTTAAATGGGAAGGGTCTTTAACATGATAAATCTGAAGATGTGTGTGCATAATCATGAAGATGTATATACCTTTACAAATGCTCGCGTACGCATAAGATGCACACAAAGTTGGATTATGTAATCAGTATTAAAGTAGGCGTTACGTGTTAAATTTGTCCATGTGTATGTGTGCGTGTATATATATATATATATGTACATACGCATATATGACCGCAGACAAAAATCACCAATTGCCGAGTGATAATTGTGCGTCTAAAGAAAATCGAGATGCAAGTTAACAAGTGCACTCCCTCGGGGAATCACAATTAAGAACATAATTAAAAACATATGATTAACGTGGGTATAATAACATTGCACGCAAGTTAACTGATTTTATGGATTTTAATAAACAACAATGCTAATGGCTATAATGTGCATAATTAAAACAAATTAAAACATAATAATAAGTAATAGTAATAATTTTGAAATAATGGATAAAAGACGTGATAAATATTCTTTGCATTTTTGTTCCCTAAATTAATTGACCGATAATGGCATTAAAATGTCGTTAAATATTTGATATTTGATACCTTTTATCTCTTATTGACTTTTATCGGTTCGGTATTTTTGATTTGAATTTAGATTATAAAGCTAAAGTAATTGTTATAATTGACTATTAATTTCAATTATATTCTTTGTCATTCATCGACAATTATAATAATATAATTAAAATTATTTAATAGTAATTAATCATATATTAAAAGTTGAGGTAAAATTATTACAAGCAAATTAAGATTAAATGAAACAAAAAAAGAATCAAACAAGAATTGATCTAAAAATACAAAATTTTATTGTTACACAAAGTAGGTCAACATAAGTACAAAGACAAAGCAGCAATTCAAGCACAGTATTAATCAAACTAAAATATCTCGCAGTAAATCATATAACTGATTAAAATAATAAAAAACACACGAAGCAAGGAGAAAATGACTGTTTTAAAGTGAGCTTTTCAACAAATTCATTGATTAATGTTATTTATAAAGTAAGACTACGATAAAATGTGATTCGTGAAGTTTGTTTCTCGGGACTCTCGAAAGCCGGTAAAAAAGTAGAATTAACGGTTTCTTCTTCGTTTTTTTCCTTGTTTTTTCATCTCTTTTTCTGTTTCTTCGTCTTCTTAGTTTCTTTCTGAACGCAACGCTTTATGTGTATATGAGACTTTCGAAAGAAATGTTCATGCTCTTGAAACGCATGAACGTCGAATCATTTCTTCCTTTTCTTCTAACGACGCTTTAAACTTAAGTTATACTTCTCGCATTTGATAAATATTAAAGTAAAGAATATTTGTATTATCTTGATCCTGCAATATAGGGCAGAACGCGCCTTCGTGTACAGCCATTTAACTTATTCTTTATTTCACTTTATTTTCATCATATTAACATTCATATATCAATTTTATTTTCAATATATTTCAAAAATTACGTGAATAATTTATAATATTTTATTTTTTATTTAATTTGTATTCAAATTATTATTAAAACATAGTTATATGTACTTCTTCATTTTTATTGTTTGCAAATGATTATAAACTTAAATAAATTGACTGTTAAACTATTATGAACGACTTTTATCAGTTTTTATAGATACTCGCAGACTCGAATTCATGGCTCTGACCTACAGCAAGGCCCGCGCGTACTTTCTCCTTACTCAACACACCTTCAAAGCGTCTTCGGTTCAAATTGAAAGGACTTTTGAAAGTACAGTTTTTTTTCTTAAGTTGTGCAATAAACAGAAGGGATGCACATTAAAAATCGAACCTTTTTGATTGGCTTTTCAAATCGATGACGAAATACTTATAAAGAAACATTTGTACAAGCTTTTGTGATTTGGAATATTGATACTTATTTTGGAATTTATGAAAAAATGTATATTGAGAAATTAAAAATAATTATTAATAAAATTATTTATTAATATATATTTATAATATAATAATATTATATAATATACGATTATATTTATTATTAATAAAAAAGAAGATAAAAATGCAACTTTTATTGAAAAAACAATGATAATTAAAAAAAATGAAACATTGTAAAAGAATTTCTGAACGTTTGAATCATGAAGAGTAAACAGATTTCTAAATGAAGGCATAGAAACAAATAATCATTGACAATAAGCAGCAGCTTTTTACGATGAATCGAGCCATCTGCTAAAAACATGATTCAAAAGTTGCAATGCTGGAAATTGCACGCTTATGGTGTTTCGCTAAATCATAGTTATTTTGCATCCGTTTGGTATAAAAGAATGCACTTAACATCTTTATCGGTTATGAAACGCAACACTAATTGTAGAAGTTACAAAGCGTTGTGACAAGTGGCTCCTTGCCTTTCCACTTAGCGCACAAATGACTCGCCGTCACCGAACCTTGTAATTGAACAGTCACAATTTTGCCTTTAATAACAATTTTTTTTATATTCATTTATTTCATTTCGACTAACAATTTTTTATTCAAATTAACTCATAAAGAAACTTAATTAAGTTAATTCGTTTGTTATTGATTAACTGTATAAATAAATAATTATCGATTGATATTTTTCTTTGTTATTCATGTTATAATGACTGTTTTAAAATGCTCAGCCTACTTTTAGTATTTTTAATTTTATTGGAACATTAATAAAAAAAACATGTATCTGTGTGTGTGAGAGAGTTATTTCGCCGCTCAATATAGATTACAAAATACTAAGTGTTATCGCTGAAATGATTTTATTACTTCGCGTTATTTGTAGCCAGTAAAATCGTGCGGATAGTAAAATGTTTACACCTTTTTCAGATTCTCGTGAGAGAAATCTAAAATATTAGTGCCAGTAGCATAATTTGTGCTCATTTTTTCTTAAACATTATTTTAAAATTATAATAATCTTTAAAATAATTCTATTTTAGAAGTAATTAATATTGATTTTTCTTTTGTTACAGGTTTACTTGGCCAATATTTAACGTGTTGAAATTTCAGTGAGTAATTGTTTCTTTTCTTTTAAATGTTTTTAAATATGAAGAAAAAGAAGTTATTTTACAAATATATATAAAGAACAATTTATGAACAAAAGTTGAAAAAAGTTGAGCAAAAGTATTCGTTAGAACATAACTGTGATTAAGACAAATATAGTCCAGTTAAAAATGATATTTAACAGAATCGAGTCTCGATCATCGTACAAATATGTAGAAATTGTGCATGCAATGTATGTACATAACACGCATGCGTAGTAATTAAGGGGTCGTAATTATCGAACAAATGTTGCATTATCGCATTATTTAAATATACTTTTAATTATACGTATTCATTTTCATAATTGAACAATCCATTGTGCTAATGTCATATTTTCTTGTCCTTTTTTAAAACAATTTTTTTTATCAATCAGCCTCCATAAGAGATTTCTACAGTCACGATGCAGCTTTTTTTATCTTCCTTTCTTTCTGTCTTTCGTTTCATATAATATAATATAAAAGCTATAAATAGAAATCCGTGTGGAGACGGAAGAAACACTCTCGTTGAAGCTGCGGGGTTTTGTGACGGTGTGTCGTGATTGTGGCGAATCATGCAATTGTATGCGAGTGCAGTTTATCACCAACTGTCTGGCTTTCATGAATCTTTCCATTTGTCAATTTGCTTTGCTTATTCACAAATTGATGCAATACCTTTAATTCATCGTCAATCCGCAATCATTAAATCCCATATTTGCCAATTAATGTAACTTTGATGGGTTTGACAGTGAAATGCGATAATTCCTGGATTTGTACTGGAATTCCTGTGTACATGACGTGTACTTGAATTTCATTGCAAAAGTATTCATATTATTCACTTTTGCTAAAAATAAACATTCTTATTTACATTCTTATATATATATATGGTAGTTTAATGAAGTGGCTACATCTGAAAAACAAAATTTAATTTTAATTACTAAATATTTAAAGATAATTAAATAAATACATTTAGGTATATTTGAAGGTATATTTAATAATAATTAAATAGCAAATACTTTTTTGTTTTATTAATTTTATTTTTGAAATTTAACAGGAAGGAATTTTATTTATTTATTTTGTTTATTAAGTTAAATTTTAATTTTCTTAGGAATTGTTTAATTTGTAAAAAAATGGAATAAAAGAGAGAAAATAAATGTGTAACTCGACGAAATATGCATTAGACGTGCATCCACTTTGCGTTTCAGTCGAATCGTGTCAACATTGACGCAACGAAGTGACACGAACGTAACTCGAGCCGCTTTTTATGGTGGCGTAACACAGCCCCGGTCCGTGTGCACCTATCGACGAAACTGAATCAACGTTCTCCATATCGCACCGACAATTGTTGTCCTGCATATCCTGTGTGTTCGCATATACCGATTCCTCCATTAATCTTCGAAATAAAACTGTTTCGTTGAACAATTTACATTATTTTAACATTTGTATTCATTAAATTCATTTATTCACATAACAAAATCGACCAATTTCCTGAGACTAATAAAATCATATTAAAATATTATAACTAAAAATGTTACAGGAAAAAGTCCTATACCATTTAGGAATCAAGACATATCGTGTCATATATTCAAAGTATTCCTATATCAATATATAGTATAAATTGAAAAAGTTTTAAAAAATGTTTACTATATTCATAGTAAAATTTACTTTAAAAACTAATTATTTTTCTTAAATTGGTATAGGCATTTTTTAAATATGTGACTCGATACATCTTGATTTCTGTGTGGTAAGGTACTTTTTCTTATAATTCTAGTAAATATTAATAATAAATCGTTTTTTTGCGTGTGTAATATTTAATCAATATATATACATCAAGAGTTATTCAAACTTTTGGATATCATACACATTAATCTTGACATTGAAACAGAAGTATAATTACAAATACTTTGTGTAATAGTTAATACATATTGACAATATATTTTCGCAGTGTTATATCATCATATACAAGTAACATTTAACGGAGCAGTTTATTGCCGACGAGCTTCAATTATTCATTCCGTTGAATACTTTTTCCGTGTGTCAAAGAAGGGTGATGAGCTTCGTTGACGAGATGTAGGTCATAACGTTCTCTAGCTAATACGTTTCAACATAAGCAAAGTTTTTTCTTTTTTTTCTTGTTTTTGTGTTAAAAAGAAAAGCTTCTCCTTCGAAATAACTTCGTCATCGAAGTTTTGGTCGAAAAATGCATTAATCCCCGTGAAGCTGTTTTCAATACATTGTCAGTGGGTCTTAATGTTCGTTTTATTAGACAAGGGAAAGTTTGTAATTTGTTGCAGAATAAAAGAAATGTTAATAAGTTGACAGTTCTTATCAGGGAATTGGATGAATTTGTTTCTGTCGATGACATTATTCTTGCATTTAATGTCCTGAGAAACAGGTTTATTTTATGATGAGTTGGGGGAAAATAAAGGAGATTATTAAGATTTATTTGTTGATTTAATTTCGTTTGATTAAATTACATTAATTGAATGAAACGAGTGTTAAAGAAATAACGTAATTAAGTGAAGTTTTATGTTGTTTTATACAAAAAGCGTTCAAAATAAAAACTTTTGCATATATTTTCTTTTAGGAATTGAATTTATTGTAATGAAAAATGATGCAAGAAAATTGCATTTTTCCAAGATATATTTTTGTACAAGATAATAAATTATTAACGTTTCTATTTGAAGCCAAGCTTTGAAATATGATACTTGACTATCAGTTGCGTACATTTTAAAAGAATGTCTTAGAGTCTAGTTGATAAATAACGGAAAATTGCGGCTTACAATACATATTTTATACATTTATAAATAAAAGAAAATTATATAACAATTTATATAGATAAATTTGTTTATTAATATAAAACAGTTGTTCAGTAAATGTAACACAAAGTTAAAAGTAGAAATACATTATTGTCTTTATTACGACAATTAAAATTATCATTTTACACTGCTTTTTATTGTTCTATCAGTTTCAATTTCAGTTATTAAATTAAGTTTTTTAAATGATTTATTTTTTTGTAACTTGTAATTTCTTTTGCTTTAATTTGAAAAAACTAATTTTTATACAAAAAATATGTTCAATTTTTTAATTTTTAATGACAAAACAAATGGAATGATTTTTAATTAATCTTCATTAATTATTAAAAAAGTTCATTAATTAATAAAAAAAACATTGTATTAAATTATTAAAAAGATTAATATTTAAAACATTTACAAAAATGCCAGAAGAAAAACCTCATCCTTGTTTTACCATGTAATACAGTAATTTCTGGCAGAATAACTTTCATTAATTAAGCAATACTTGAATCTCCGCTGTTTAATGATTTATCGTCAAGTTGCCAAAAAGAAAATGCTTTCAGCCACACAAAACAAGCAGTCTGTTAAACTCACACAGACACCAGTCCCATGGCGTCGCAATGGCGCGACGGTATTGATCCGCAATTGTAAAGCGCTTTATTCCGATGTCTCGTGTGCCGATTGTCAAGGTGCCTGTGCAACTCCAATCGTCAAGTTCATTTCAACCTGACTCATTGTTGCAATGTCCCGGAAATGCGAATTGAAGACACGTGCTCTTCCGGATGTTCATTTGCATAATTTCACTCTTTTTTTTTTTTAATTTTCACCGACAAAGATGAAAATTAATTGCATGAAATTGCGCTTCTAATTTGAAGTAACGAGGATATGTTTAATGCACTCATTTATTCACTCTTCGTTTTTTTCTCATTTTTTCTCGTTCTGCCTCCTCGTTTGTTGGCTTTTGTTTGTGTCTCCACCTTTGTGTACTTAAGAAGTACCGAGGGGGAGAAGCTCGATTACGAAGGGAGTTCCCTGCCATGGATCCCAGGCTCAACCCCTTTCATCTAAATTTATCGATCGGCTCTTAACGAAAAAACTCCTCAAAAACTCGTTTTTATCAGCTACAATCATTTCCATACTCCTGAAAAATAAAATTTCTTACACGTGTATCAAAAATAAATTTTTTCTTTCCTCAAAATTGGAATGAAAGTAACGTTTTCTCTCCCTCTGATGGGAAAATACTTTCATCCCTTAAATGATATAATGAACGTAAAAAGGGAAAGTAAATATTTTACTTTCTCTCCTTAGGGATGGAATAGAGAAAGAATAGTATATTTCGTTATTCTGGATGTTCATCCTTTAAGAAATGTACTGCAGTGGCGTTTCCAGTACCCTCGTAACGATTTCATCTTTCTAAAATGTTCCATCTTACACACGATATTTTACAAAATACAATATTAATAGAATCCAATACAATATTTTATACTTTACAAAAAAAGGATAAAATCATTTCCTAAAAACTCACTTCTCTTAACTTCAAAATGAAACTGCAAAGAAGGAAAAAAAAACAATTTAAACTGTAATTCATGAACATTGGATTTACATAATATTTGATGAAACTCGATGATGTAATGTAATTGTCCGTTGATGTTTTAATATGATTAAACAATCGTAATTGACGAGAAAACGATCTTCGATGTTGCAATTGAAAATGCATTGAATTTGCACATATTGTTGCTTCCGATTCTGTATTCTGTGTAGTATGACGTTTGTTGGCAATATAATTCCTGGAACTTGTTACACATCCACAAACTCAGCTGTTATCATGCATTTGCGGTTTACCGCAAAGAAGATCCAAACCTCCTTTCTGATGGCAGAATATTGTTTTACCGTTTGCCAATTGTCAAAGTACATACAAAATATGGCTATCAATTATTACAAATGTCAAAATTAGACAACATGTGCAAACGTTGATTTGTCTTCTTTATTGTCATCTTCTTTTTATACTTTGTTTTCGTTCGAAGATCGATGAATTATGTAAGAAAACACATGTGTGCATTGTAATGTAAATACCTTTGACGATTTGATAAAGCGTGACGATTTAGATTATGTAAAGATTCATTAAGAGAAGCTGTGACTTTTATGAATCCAGTTAAAATTTAATTATCAATTAAAATTCTAAATTCAGTCTAATATTTATAATAATGATTCATAATAAAGAATTAAAAAAAAGATGATTGATTTGAAATGAATATAATGAATATCAATGAAACTTCAAATCGATCTATGCTTTAGTTTTTAGCGATCGAATTGAAGGTTTCGTTGACAAAATATTTCCTTTCACGTGTAATTGAGCAGTTCTTTTGTAGGATACATTTCCAGCCGTATTCATCCGTCAATGAAACGTAATTAATGGACGAGCAGTCTTAATTAATTTCGCTCGCAGTCGTGTTCTATTATTAAACTCTTAACGCAGTTGTGCCATAAAAATATCTCGTTTACATATTTCATTTAATTTTCACCCTGAAAACAAAACATTAATAGAGAAACATTTATTATTTTATTTTGTTGTAATATTAATTTTGTATAGAATAAAAAATATGAGCATTTTCCGTTTCTTCACTTGACAAGGAAAAAGTTTTAACGGTCACCGGTTGTATTTCATGCGTTTGATTTGTCACCGTAAACCAACTCTCGAACAACAAGTTCTTCTATGCTTATCCTCCTGCTTTCGTCCCTCCCTTCGTGACGTTGAAATTCCGAAATCGAATACCAAGTGCGGTCTATAATTACACCACCTTCCCTCTTGCGATCTTGAATCTCGTGTCATCGTCGGATTACTATCAAGCTTCTGTTGTTTATTTATTATTATGTCGAGTCGATTCAATCGAACTTTCAATCCAACTGCTCATTTTAATCATTTCATATGAAAATATATATATAGTTAGCATTTAAACATGCTAAAGGATCAATTTAATAATTAAACAATCATGTTTTCATGGCACACGATAAATAAAGAAATAAGAAAAATTGCTATATCATTTATAAATCTGAAGAAAACTTGGCATCAACGTAAAAAAATATTATAAAATAATATACAAAATGTAATATAATAAAATAGCAGTTTTTATGTTACATTATCAATTTGATTAAATCACGTGATCAAAGTGATTATTTTATATATTATTTGTACTATAACATTTATTAATTTTTTATATTAAAATATACTAATTGTCTACGTAGATGGCGAATTGTCCTCAGATTCATAAACTATATGGTAATTTCTATTAGAAGTTATAATTATTTTTATTAGATTTTTATTTAGCGTATCGTTTTAAAGACAATGGAGTTAAGTACTTTAAACATCAACTTTCATAATAAGTAAAGGGGAAAATACAAAGAAAGATGAAAGTTGAAAAATGAAAAAGTCAAAGAGCAAAAATCGTTCGGGATCGATGATCAAAACTGGCATTTGAACTTAGACTAAACTTAAACGATTTAAAAATACCCGACTGAACTTCAGGCTTATTTTTAAAGACCTCTTTTTCTCATCATCCAATTCGATCATCCGAAAATGAATCACTCGCTCGCTCCCAACACTTTGATCTGCCTTGGCACTCGGCAAATAATCCATTCAATTTGTCTCGCTGCTAAGACACTTTTAGGCAAATTCCACTTGTTGTTATCCCAAAAATTGCGCTCAGGTATTCCGTAACCCCTTTGCAAATACGAACCAACACTGGGTCACTTGGGGTGTGATGCAATCCAAACCACATCCCAGCAAACTTCCATCGGACATTTTAGTTAGTTAGTCAGTCGGCTCAGTCTTTCGCGAAGTTTAGTCGCGGTAACTTTTCTATTGAAAAAGTTGAAAAAAATTATTTAGTTCAAACACTTAGTTCATTTCGCTTAAATATTTGACAGTCTTCCTTAATGAATTTTATTGTAATTTCAAAAAATCGAAAAAAGACAAAACAGCATCAAATACGTTTTATGTAACGTCGCACATTATCAGTAATCAATGATCGTTTATTTTTATCGCGTTTGTGTGTGACGCTTAGTCGATGCCGTTATCAATTGTGTAACAATTTTTTTTTGATTCGCTGCTTCTTTCTATTTTGTTTTTTCCATTTCTCTTTCCCCTTCCAATATTACTTTTCCACGTGACTTGGTCTGAAGTTGTCTCTCGTACTTTCCGACTTCCGGAACGACATTTAACGTCGGAAATTCACTCTTGAGTTTTTGAGAAAATGTTGCATCTTACTTTGTGCGTTAATATCGTGAATCAAGCGCTGTTCGGTCCACCGGATTTTGAGACCAAATATGTGGTGAGTTTGTGTGTTGGCGCAGATAAGATTAGAATTTGGAAATAATATCAAATAATAATAAATGAATTGATGCAAAAATATATATATTTAAAATTGTTTTATTTAATACTTAAATACGAGAAGAAGAATTTTCACTAATTAATTAAAAGATTGTTGTTTATTTGTCTCTATGAGAAATGAAAATCATTTGTTTTTGACATTTTTGATTATTTTAAAACGATTCAGTGACCCAATTAATAGACAGTACAATCAATTTAGTAATCAACAAGTTTTCTTTAACTAACAACCAATTGATTAATACAGGGTGTTCAAAAATAAATAACTCAAAAAAAAGATTTGAAAAGAAAAAATTATTCTGAACAACTTTGTTCATATGCACCATAGTCGAAAAATGCACCCTTAAAAAGTTACGAGCATTTTAAGTATTGAAAAATTATGAAATATACCAGGAAATGTAAAGTATCAAATATAAATAAAAGACAATGACCCTTAAATAGAAAAAACTTTTCTGAACAACTTTGTTCATATGCACCATAGTCG
>JABFPJ010000416.1:0-42539 GCA_022817425.1 Gryon sp. ZL-2020 | reverse complement strand
TGTTTAATCGTTTTCAAATAAAAAAAAAGAAAATATGTAAAAAATTCGTTTTGGATTACTTCAATTGACATCTTCCAACAAATCTGAAATTATTTATTAGAGATGATTAATGCATGAAAATTATTAGATTTAAATAAATGTGTGAGACAAGTATAATGAAGTGATACGAAAAGCTAAAAAATAACAATTTCAAAACGAAGAAAAATTCAAAAAGTCGTTTTCAAATTTTAAGAACTATAAAATGTACTACAAAATTGGACGAAGAATTAAACATGGGTTTATTGACTAATGCATTAACTTGTATCACATCATTATACGGTGTTTCTATTAAAATGAAACTGTTCTTAAAATATGGTTAATTTCAAAAGTAGTAAACATTAATCCTTTTTTAACAAAATTTGTTTATCCGCTGAAAAAAAAACATGTGTATTTGGTCTGTATGGTATCTTCTCTTTAGTGAAATTTCTACAATAAATTATATTTCGATCATTTTAAGTTAATAGTCAATATTATAGCGGAACATCTACATTTTGAATGACAAATGAAAAATGTATTTACAAGATAATAATCAATAATTGGGTTCAAATACATTTAATTAAAAACTACAGAATTGATGTACTTCATTTATCCATCTTATATCTTATGCATAACCAAATCTAAGAATAAAGAATCAACATTTATATTTATATATATATAATATTTATTAATTATATATGTACATAAATTGAACACTATGAAATATCTTTAAAAATTATTTTTTGATTTTCTTAAGTATTTAAAAGTTAATAATAAAGATTACATTTTTTAAATACTTTAACAGCAAACTAAATTATTTTGTCTATAAATGCATTGTCGGTTGAATTTTAGTCAACGGATTTTTATATTTCTATTAGTAAATAAATTTAGATTTATAATAAATTAAATTGCACACTAAAAACACGTAATGCACACATTTACAGTAATATCATCAAAAAGTATACAATATGTTTGCAAATATAATTAGATGATTGGCAGTAAACGCAAACATTTCATTTATCAGTTATCAGTTAAGATAAAATTAATAGAAACTTTTTCATATAAAGTTTGTATAGCAATGGAAGGAATACGCGAACACTCGTATAAAACTTTTCTACTCGATTAATAAATAGTGATATAAAATCGTTAAAAAAAGAGTATATAAAATTCGATTTTCCTAACATGACTTTCGTACTTTTTAATTTTGTTTGCATGTAAAGTATTTTAAACAATAACATTAGAATTAATGATTCCTGTTGTAATTTCATATTTTTTAGATTATTTTCAAAGATTAATATTTACTTTAACCGTTTGATGAGCGCACGTCGCAAAGTAAGCACAGAATTATATTTAAACAATTCAAGCGCTCATCAAACGGTTAATATTATGTTTTTTGCAATTCTATATTTTAGAAACTTTAAAAATAGTGTAATAGAATGTGTAACCAAGTGGTTACGGATCCGCGAACTAACTTATCGAGCGAGCGAACTGTCAATGTGTCATTGACATGTCGCCGAGATTCAGGTGCTACTAGATGGCCTGGCACGTCCCGTTATCACATTTATGTGATAACGGTACGGGCTCAAGTGAACCCCTTGGGTGGGGTTGCAAAGTTGTACGCGAACTTTAATTTGCCAGAAGTTAATGATAGTCTCGAAGCTGGGCTGGCTTTCGGGACAGACCCAGTTCTAGACGATAACCAAAAACTTCCTGTCGTCCAGAATTCAAGCAGAACGGACTAGCTGCGATACGCAATGCGTTTTTTACACGACAACGCTTATGCCCAGGCCAACACTTCCCGCGGACTGCAGAAGGTGGCTTTATATAGGAGCAGCTGCCATCATCAAGTGTGACCTCGTGAGGTTCAGATCCTCTGCTCCTGCTGGAGTCGAGATCGGCAACCCTGGACCCGATGGGGACTGGAGGCTAACACCTGTCGAACAAATACCGATAGCAGCCGGCGAAGCCCGCATAGCAATTGCGGATTTGACAAATCAGAACAATTTGAGGACTGCACTTACGTGCATAATAGCAACGAAAATAAACTTTTGGCTGATGAATCACCACACGGGGCAGGGTAGAGTGCAGGGATATGCCAAGAAGGCGTTTGAAGCCAACCATGGGGCACTCAATCAAGCCAGCATTTCTTCAGTATATCACACGCTTGGCTATTGGACTTCAACGTGCTATATATTGCATCTGGCGGGAATTGCTGGAATACGTCCCACGATGTCCCCTCTGCAAGCTGCAGGTGTAGCCGAAATCTCCTTCGCGGTCGATGCTACGTTGAGATTCAACGCATTCCCCGCAGGAATGCACAAGTTGGTCGCGGCGCATGAAGGGGCGAAGATAATGCTTCAATCACGCATAATTGGTGCATGTCCCAATGTCAATAACTTGACAGATATCCCTCGGCTCAGGTCGATAGTTATGAACAACAGGGCCTTGTGCGATGTTGGGGCGTTCTACCTGACTGGCAGAAGGAACGAAATATATCAAGACACCGATGCAGAAGCATACCTATGCAGGTATGTAACAACTCTGTTGTCGCGATCGACTTTCGCTCAATCCCCGCACCTTGCGCCCGCCAGAATACAGAGCTACCCTGACTACAGTTTTGAATGGCAGTCAGTCTGCACACAAATGCGTGCGACCCAGAGTCAGCCTAACGCAAACGTTGAACGAATGGTTGAAGCGGCCATGCAAACGCCGGACAATCCACCGAGCGGCCCAAGAGATAACCCTGACGACAATGGCGGTGGTGGTGCAGGAGGGGGTGGAGGGGGACATGATGGAAGAGGAGGCGGGGGCGGAGGAGCAGCAGGGGGAGGACCTGCAGGAGGCCGAGGCGGAGGCAGAGGTGGAGGGAATGGCGATGGAAGAGGTGGTGGTCCGATGCTACTCAAGAAATTGCTGGACACGACTACGAGACCCAGGCTTTTTAGGTGTTTGCAGTTTGGGTAGTTCGTGTGGTGATTACTCGCAAAAACCCGTAGAAATCATGTCAGGATATTGAGTCGAGAAAATAAGAGAGATGATGAGGAGAGAAAACCGAGGAGGCCTAGAAGAAGCCGAGACCGGCGTAGGCTGGCCGCCGACGCCGAACGTAGGCGCCATTAACTACGAGACGGTGCGGGGCCTAGTTCGCGGATTGCCCTTTCAAACGGTGTTGAAAGGTTTAGCAGGGGGCATTTGTAACCAAGTTGTTACGGATCCGCAAACTAACTTATCGGGCGAGCGGACTGTCAATGTGTCATTGTCATTTTGTCATTTAAATGTCTAAAATCATTTAAATCAAAACATAGTTTTGATTTAAATGATTTTAGCTTACCAAAACGTAAGCGCTCTTTCCCCAAAAAGGTGAAAGCCCCCCCCCCTAAAATTAGTCAACCCGTGAATGTAACCCCCCCCCAGGTAGTGCCACACCATCAAGCCCTAAACCTACCCCAAAAATCGCCCCAAAGTGCGCGCGTGATAGAAAACGGGAAAAGCGAGCATACAAAAGCCAACGAGAGAGAAAAGGACAGAGCGAGGCAAAGCAGAGGACGCACGAGAAAGACAATGACAATTGTAAGCCGAGACTTTATTTTATTTTAATTTAAATTGCCCGTGTCGATCCGATTTTTGCGCGAATCGGCGAACGCTCGCTCGACAATCTGTAAATTATTATAGATTGTTTGTTAATTGTCATAAATTAGTAAGCGGCAATCATTCTGGTGCAAGCACGGTGCACCAAGTGATAAATGACATAATTTTTCGTCTTTCTAAGTATTTGTAACAAGTAAAATTATATAACAAGTTTCGTTGATTAATATTTACAATATTACAATATTTAATTACATTTTTAACATGAACATACAAAGCTTGTCATCATAAAATTATTTACATATAATTTCTACTAAATAAAAATAAATACAAATTACGTATACGTTTTATCGAGCTTTGATGATTTGTCGAAGTTATAGATTAATTAGTTTACTATTTTTTCTAATAAAATTTTACTTAAAATTATGAACAAAATAATTCAAGATATAATCTGAGAATTATATAACAAATTGTTTAATTCATCATAAATAAGATACAAATCCACCTTTTAAGTCCTTTTAATGTTTCATTTTTATTGCAATATTTAATGACTAATCACGCAAAACAAAACGAATGAAATGTATACATTTTTCATCCAAAATTCCCAATGACAAGAAATGGTATCAAACAAAAGGAAGTCTCATGGACAATGAATCACGTAACAAAAGTTAAACAAGAATCAAAAGAAGTGCTTTTCAATATGTCCATTTTATAAATAAAACAAAAGAAAATTAATTTTTCTTTTTTACATTGTCCATCAAAATTCATTCTGTGCGTTATTCAATGTCCATCAAGGCATTTTTACGGCGCTGTCAATCAGAAAGACTGATGGAAACAACATTTTTATATTCTACAAGTAAAATTATATATAACAGAAGGAATGAGAAAGAAAAACGAAGAGTACAAAACTACATTTGAAATCAAATAAATTTTACAACAAAGCATTGAAATAAAGTTAAGGTTTTTCTTGTTTATATCAATGTGAACTTTGTAAATTTAACAAAATAAAAATTGTGCATTTTTTAAATATAATATAATTAATAAAGAACAGGCACGTTTATTAATAATATAATAATAATTCTGCATATTTTATTTATATGTAAATTCATTGTTCCGTTAAAAAAGAGGAAATAAAATTGATTAATGACGATTTGCTTTGAATTATTTTTTTTTTAATATAAAATTTACGATATTATTATGAATTCATTTATAAATTACATAACATTTCACAACAGATATAAATAAAGAAATTTGTTTAACTTTCTGATGGAATGTTTGAATATTACTAATAATTAAAAATTAGTCCCTCGATTCGTAGTAGACTAGCATCGAAAAGTAATGCCACGTTGGCTAAACTTGATTTTATCATGTTTTTTTTTCGACGGAACTAAAAATCGTATAAAACGAAAAAAATATATGTATATAAACCTTCGAACTTTGGTTTCAATCTCGTTTTAACAACTGATCGATTTGACTCTTGTACATTTCCTTAATGTCCTGTAGATCCAATCGGAGTTCTTGATTTTCTTCCACTTTTTCACCGTACATCTGAAGCAGTGCGTCGTATTTCGTTTGAATGTCGTTGAGGTTTTCATTCAGAGCCTCCATCTCGGTGATTTTTGCATTTAGTGATTCCACTTTGAGAGATAAGGACGACAATTCGCCGTTTAGAACGTTTCTCTCGGTATTGCGTCGTGATAACTCCCATTGAAGCTGTTGCACTTCACCTAGATTTGTAACGAGATTCATATGATAATATTCATACAACATAAGATAGATAAGATATTTCTTATTTAACTGAGATATATCTTTAGATACATTAATTGAGATATGTTTTATTAGATTTAATTTTTAATGATACTTTTAATTAAAATTATCTCAACAAAAAAAGTTGAGAAATTTTCAATTGTCACTTAAGTAAACTACTAAAATTGTAAAAAATATCAATTACAATTCTTATATTAAATATCATTTACCTTCTTTTTGTTTCAACTGAGCTTGTAAGTTTTCAATGATTGATGTCGTATTTCCCGATCTCAAACTGTCGTAGACATTTGGAAAACGTCCAGAACTGCTCTCGAACATAGGATCGTTAAACTGTCAAAGAAAAAAATAAAACGAAACAAATAAAAAACATTAGTACTTCACCACTGTTAAATCAAACCGGATTTTAAATTTTGTTTGACTTACAGCTGGCCAAATAATACTGTCCGTACTTCCTACGGATTCTCGTTCGACACTTAAAAATGGACTCAGTCTGAGATCCTCGTCAACGCTTTGTTGTTGTTGCAACAATTGTTGTTGCTGTTGTTGTGATTCAACAATAGCATGGTTCTTTCTTTTTTCAGCGTCGGTTGCGGCTTTTTCGATGGCCAATTTATTCTCTAATGCGTTTATCGTTCGTTTTAATTCCGTCACTTGACTTGAGTAGGATTTTTCCAGATTTTGCAATTCTTCTAAATGTCTAAAAAGAAACAAATATATACATAAATATATTATCATTAAAAAAACATATATACATAACAAAAACTAAACAAACTTTTTATTTTCCTCCCCTAGTGTTTCATTGACACCCTTGATCTCATCATTGATCTGTTGTAGTTTGTCGCATTCTTGTTTCTTAGCATTGAGTTTAGATTCGAGCGACGAGACCTTCCGTTTGAGCGCCAAATTGTCTTCCTTGAGCGTCTGATTGCTTTGTACGAAGCTTTCGAGCTTGGATTGTAATTCGATAATTTTATCGGACAAAATTCTTTCTTGCTTCATGAAGCTGTTACTTTTATGCAAAAGATTAGCCTGCAGTTGTTCCAACTGACGTAGCAAAGGTTTCGTGGCGCTCGATGCGGATTCAGATAATTCTTCGCTTCTTGTTTCGGCTGCCTCCAGGCGCAGCAGTAATTGCGCATTTTCTTGCTTCAAAGATTCCTCTTTTCTGTCACAAAAAATTATACAAAAATTATGCTCCGCTCGTTGCAATATTATAAATTGTATTTTGCATGTAATTTTTTAAATTATAAATTATTTTTTAATAGACTTTTCAATAAAAAATTGGGTTATTAAAATTAAGTACTTTATATACTGTACAATATGTTTGAACATTTACCTGATACACATTTCTTCAGATTGTCTTAACTTTACTTTCAAGTCTTCAACTTGAGCAGCTAATTGGCACGATTGACCAGCGTTTTCTATTGCACTTTTTAGTTCACTTTCCGCAATTCTTAAACTCTCCGCCATCTCTGCCATTTCTCTGTGAGAAGGTATAAAGATACAAACAATAGCATAAAAAGATTAATTTTAATATACGGTGTTTAATATAGATGTTGTATCAAAAGAATATTGCGACAGAAATACACACGTTTTAGCAGCGTCCAAACTTTTTTTGTATACATCCATTTTGTTCAACGCCATATCTAAATTTTCCTGCAAACTCATTATTTCCTTTTCCTGTTTCTTCGTTTTCGCCGTCAAGGTATGAACCGCTTCTATTTGACTTCGCTCGACTTCCTCCTTTGCGTTCAACGAACGTTTTAATCGGTCGAGTTCAAGATTCAGTTCCTCTATTGTGTCTCTGTATAAGTCAGGGTATATTTTATTAGAAAATAAATTACATTCCTCTTGCTGACTTTTGTCAATTTCAACTTTAATAATACATTTCTCAAAAAAGTTACAAAATACAAAATATTAAATTGACTTTTTTGAATCTCATGATTTTATTATTATAAAATGTATATCAATTAAATTAACATTCTTTAAATAGTTTTTTTTTGAAAGTTGTAATATAATTTGCCTAATTATTCATAATAAAGTAGTTACTTTTGCTGTTTAATAGTTTCATCATTTTCCTTTCCTTTGGCTCGTAATTTTTTAATTATATTACTGTGCTGCAGCTGCTGTTTGCTTAATTTCTCCCCTTCTTCACGAAGTTCACGAATCGTTTCATCCTTTTCGGCGTTCATTTTCGTAAAATCGACGGAAGACACTTTCGATTCCGCTTCTTGTTTAAGTTGCTCTACGGTTTCGCGAAGCTTATCTCTTTCTCTGATCGCCTGCTGAAACTTCCTTTCCAGAACCGAAAGCCTTTGAGTATATTCATCCGTTATTTGACTCAAATCTTGATTATGTTCTACATATTTTTCTGCATTGTCTAATTGTCTAAAATTAAAAAAAGAAACATATAATTTTAATAAACAAATATTTTTAAGCGGTTTAAATGAAATACAACACAATAAAAGACAAACTGGTAGGTACGAACTTTTTTAAATTATTATTCTGTTCGTGAAGTTCCATATTCATTCGACTAACTTCGATGAGCTTTGATTCCCTGGCTTCCAATATTTCAGTCATTTCTTGAATTCGTTTTAGTAACTTGTCTATCTCGGAATTCGTGTCATCAGATCCAACACTGATTTCGCTCAATTCTCGCGAGTGTCCACGTGTTTTGAGTGTCCTAGTTAACAAGTCACTACTTCTACTAAGTTGAACTTTCGCCGGACTTTGGCGGGACGTCGTGGAACTCGAATCACCGTTTGGACTACAAAACAAGAAGTTTACATTTTAAAATTATATTAAACAAACTTCAAGTTTGAAACTTAATTTCTAGATAAATTTCAAGTTTAATTTAATTTATTTATATAGATAATATATTAATATTATAACTAATATTAAAAATAAAGTTCATTTTTATTATTTAATGAAACTTTACATTTCACGTGTAACAGTAATTTGTATAAAATATCAACAACATTTTCATACCTGTACCTTGAAATTATTTCAATATCACTGGAGGTCGTTGTTTCTAATTCATCACCGCTGGTGTGGCCGCTCGTTTGATCTGAACCAATTTTCACTAAATCTGAACGACTGCAATGTTGACAATAATTGTTATATATATTCACGTCATATAAAACATATCATATAAAGTACATATATATAAATTTGTTTCTCATCTAACTTTATGTATATATGTTTATTGAATGTCAACTCGCCTAAGAGTCAAACTGCTTAACCATTGAATGTATGTCTACGTATATTAAACTTAATAGTTAGACAATTCGACTATTATACAAGTTGGCATTCTCTCGGAAATATACCCATATATATTCAAATTTCAGAAATAAATCTTAAGAACATAAATAAAAAAATTCTACAAAATGAGAGAGACAGCGAGGAATAAAATGAGAAGCATAATTTACATCGGAAGCATAAATTATTTAGAAAACTGTCGAACCTTTCGGAAGAAATAGGCGAATTCTCTCGAGGAACTTCCGTGACAGATTTTTCACTAACTTCGCTTTTATCGGACATCGCGTCGGCCAGCATGGATTTGACATACGAGCTAGCTGTAAGTGGTGCCTCAGGGATTTTCGACTGCGACGACGACGACGAAATGCACATCATGGTTGCGTTATCCTCAGAGCTACTCTCGATTAAAGTGCCCTCGCAACTTGAATCTGTCGACAGAAGATACTGATCCGTGCATTCTGTCATCATCTCAGATTTATCACGTATATTGTCGGATTGTTCGATCGGTTCCATCATCGATGAGGAATCACTCTTTAACGAGTCACCCTCGACGACCTTTTTCATCTCGGTTTTGCGGAGCAACGACGGCTCGATGGATATAGGAATGTTCGATCGTTCTTTGAATGACTCGGTGCTTAGATTTAAAGAATATTCTGACGATTGAAAGGCTTGCAAACTTCCGTCGGAGAGTTTTAAACTCGATTTAATCATGTCCTGTTGTTCCTGATGAAAGACATTTGTGACCTTTTTTTTATTTATGGTCAGTAAACTCTTTTGATATACTTATTAATGAAACAAAATTTAAGGAAAAGTTCAAATCGATTTTACAAAATAATTTGTAAATTCATCTCCGTTGATGTTTCTTATTAAGTAAATAACGATTAATGATTATTTCAGAGAATAAAAGTAATAAAATATTAAGTAATTTCAATTTTATTTATTGAAAAAAATTTCTTATTATTTTAATTTTATGTAAAATAATTTTAATAATAAATTAGCAATGGATTGGTATTAAGTATTATTTCAAGTTTTATAAAATTATGAATTAAGTATAAAGCGATATCGTAATATAATTTGAATAATAATAAAATTGCTTCAATTACTTAGACTTTAATTGTCTGATGTTTCATCAATTAAAAAGTTTTGTTTAATTATTAATATAATTTTATAATATTTCCGAATAATTCTCATTTTACGTTACATTATAATTAATCTAAAGTAATAAATTGATGGAATGTAATTATTATGTTAACTTCTACATTTAATTATGCTTAAGCGATATTTCTAAATAAACGTTAGTAACTTTATTAAATGCATCATATAATGAATAAATTATTTACCCATTACAGTTCATGTAACATTCGAATGTTGACCCACATATTGTAATTTTATTGAACATAATTTCATTATCAAAATTTATTTATTCTATAACTTGAATCATGCATTAAATTCTGTTAAAGATATTATATGATAAATAAGACTTACCCTATTTTCTAGAATCGTCATCACAGTAGTTTCCGAAACCGACGTATACGAATCTTCTGCAAGACTAACTTCTTCTGATTCATCAACATCTGGTGTACCAGCTTCTGCACCTTCCAATGCAGCCTCCTTCCTCGGACTAACAGGTCCCTTTATTGCACCGGTCAAATTCACTCCCATCTCGGTACTCGAACTAGTCCTGGTTTCCAATCCTTCAAAAGATGCCATTAATCCACTCGGTGTTTTCGCCTCATCACTCGGCGATTCATAAACCGAAATATCATCCGAGTAACTAGCAGTTTCTCCCGCATGTTCCTCTCTAGCAGATCCCATCTGTTCGATTTCCTCTGCCTCTGAACTATCAAAAGGTCTCTGTTCTTGCATCGGTGATAAATAAGGACTTCCATCGCTCTTCCAATCGCCAAGAATCTCGACAGAGCTTGGCGAATTCATCGAACTTCCTGGCAGAATTTCCACCGACTCCGACTGACCGACCTTGAGACACATCACCGACGAAGAACTCGACGTCACGCCAATAGAATTCACATCCGAGTCCGGAGTTGTAGTGGAACTGGATCTCGATCCCAGAACTTCAACACTCTCGGAACTTTTTTTATCACTTTCGCTGGAGAACACCGAAATCCGATTGTTATCGGTTGCATCCGATCTTCTTGGGTCTTTAGAACTTTTGTCTTTAACATTGCCACCTTCGCAACTCCATCGACGATCTGTTTTCTCGTTTTGCTGTTTACTATTCCAACTCCTTTTTCGTCTTCTGGTTGCCACCTCTTCGCCTTCAGTATCCGAAGATGCCTTTGTAAAGCCAACATTCGTGACTTCCTCTAATGTTGGTGTTATATTTCTATCAATATTTTGTTCGGCTATGCTTTCCGGAACCGAAATAGATCCGCTGATATGAGTTTTCACTTCATCTTCGACTTCCGCGACACTGGGACTGTCCAGGGATTTTGATTGTTTGATTATTACATTGTCCGACTTTGGAGTCTCGAAGAATGAGCCAGTAAAACTGCCCCAGACACTCGTCTGTTGAGTTTGATCGGTTGACATGGATGACACCATTGGCTCAACATCTTCGGCTTTCAGTCCCCAACTGGCAAAAAAGTCGGACGACTCGCTAGTGGAAATATCCTTTGGCCTTTGCTCGTCATCTTTGATATCCAGAGCTTTATCGATAGTTTTTTGGGCTTCTTTTAGCGCGGATTTCGCCAGGTTTGCAAACCCCGAGGCATCGAACCAACTCATCCTCGTTCACATCTGAAGGCAAACATGAAACAAATATTTAAACTCAAATAATAATTTATTAATGACTTTTTCGTTATACATGCTCATAGAATCGTACTTTACGATTCAAATTCAGAGGGTAAAGCACAATTTGCACTCACATTTGTGATGAAAATATTAAACGCTCCATGGTAAGAAAAAGAATTCAATTTTACAGTTAATTGATTTTACAGTTAATTTTTAGACTTGTTTTTTATGTAAAATGAGAATGAAAAATATAATTATATTCATTAGCGGAAAAAAATATATTTCAAAATATATGCAAAAATATATGTGAATATGTGCTCATATATTTTCGGCAAAAAGTTATTTATTTAATAATATATATTTAAAATATATTTCTGAAATATGTTTGCAGAAAATATATAAAAATATATTTACGTATAACAATTTGTTTCTGAAATATATTTTCAAATTTAGCGGCAAGAAGTTATATATTCTGATATACACTTTAAAATGTTTCAATAACTTTCCTTCTATTTAAGTTTTCATTAATTTCATAAAAATATTTATAGCTGTTTCGTTATGTTAACTTTTGTATATAATTCTTTTTTAACAAATAAAGAACAGCATCCTTCCTATAAAAATAATAGACTCGGACAAAGGGGTTAAGAGGCTTTGTTTAAAGTTTGCGCAATCGTCATGTTCAAACTTATAGCACTTCGAGCAGCATAATCGCGAGCTCTCTAGCGAAGCCTTAAATATGATAAGTTGGTTTCAACACTAGTTACAAGTGACTGTAGTTTGAATCTCGGTTTTGGCTAAACTTGTTAATGTTGCGAAATCGAAATAAATCGGAAGAAATTTGTGTTTGATCACGTTTACGTTATTACAAATTCGCTTAATTCAAGTGGGATTCAAGTCAAACTTGATCGATAATTGCTTTCAGAAATTATGGCAAGGAAGTTTAATGAATGATTCAAACTCTCGCAGCAACTTACAATTGTGCTTTGAAATATGTCTGTGAATTTTGTTTGGTAATCAATCGATCGGAGTAAAATTATAATTTCGCTTATTTTCAATTTATTTCATTTCAATTTACTCTGTAAATTTATTTATATATGTATATTTTTATTTCGCCAAGATTTTACTTTTGCAGTTTATGCTCTCTGTGGCATGATTTTGGAAGATGAAAGTAAAACCTGTATTAAGTTGATCAAATATTGTTACGTGCACGCAATTATGCCAAAATAAATAGATCTACATGATATCGCAACTCATGAGCGAAGGAGGCCAGTTTTGCAATTACCTTTGTGTATATACGTATACTAATATGTTAAATCTAGTTTACAGGGACAACGAAAAATGTAACTGATAAAGGCACGGCTAATCGATAAACTTGCAACCACTTTTTGCTGTCTCATTTTTAAACAAAAACCTTTATGCTTTTTTTTAAGTCTCAGGTTGAAAAAAATAGCCTCTCAATTTTTTAGGTCACAGGTCACAACATGATACACTTTTTTACAATCTTTTTTATGATTCATCAGAAAAAAATTGTATTAATTAATATTAATTGAAAACGCTTTTGAAATTTACAGCACTGAAGTAAACTTAATCATTTTAACAGTTAACTCTCCAATATTTTAGAAATATCTTTTGCCATTTTTTATTTTATTAAAATATATTGTTGTTTTATTTGAAACTGTAATAAGTATTGTTTTATTTTAATAATAATCAATAGCTTTTAGTCATTTGAATAATGATTCAAAATGTCAGTATCATTTGTTATACATATATAAATAATTTTGTTAAATTTATTATTTACTCTTTATTTTTAATTGTATAATTTAATTGTATTCGTTCAAAATATCCTATAATTACAATTCGATATTTAATTTCAATAACTATATTTTGCCGTACCCCATTTCAAGTACAATAATAATATAATTTCCAAAATTTATATGCACATCGTGGGCAAATCGAATGCAGATATCAAGAACAATAATAAAACTTGTGGAGTCATCATTATACAATACACAGATGCGTATCTTTCGAAAGCATGTCGTATAATATACGGTGAAAATTCATGCGGTATTTTTTTGAAATTGTTATGATCACGAGATGAAACTTCTTGTATTACGAGGAAACAATTAATTAATTTTATTGAATGACACTTGTGCTAAATTGTTACGAACACTAGTTATTTCTTTCTTTCTTGCGTTCTCCTATTGTCGTTTTCATCAAGTTATTTCAACTCTTATATGGATTTATAAACATTGACTTGAAATTACTTTTATCCTATTTCCCGACACTTTTTGAACTCATGCCAAATATGTAAATTTCACATGGAAACTTATTAATATGATACTTATATATCAAACAGAATATACCGAATGGAAATTCAAAAAATATTCTCTCGAAATATGGAAATTGTATCTGAAATTGGAAACGGAATTAGAAAAACAGATTAATTAATCGAACAAATGAAATAAATGCAAACTCGAAATAGAAACTGTTGTTTTGAATTCTTTCTGATAATAAACAATTCGTGCGTATATTGTATGACAAATTAAAGAATCTGTATCTATAATTTATACATTATGAGCTTTAAATCGAAACTTTAATATCAAAAGTACATTAAAATAATCGTTGATTATTTATAAGTAAATGAATAGATTATTTCCATATACTATTTGCTAGCTTTATTAATCATGTTTTCGATTCATCATTTAAGCTAATTTTTATTTTGTTTTACTGTTTCCCAATTAATTAATAAGTAATTGTATCTGAGATATCTATATTTAATGTCGCTTACAATGAGTTTGATATTGCATAATGAATAAATATAAAATATCAATTTATTGAAAATATAAATGTTTTGATAATATGATTTATAAAAAGTTATAAAATATTAATTAATTTCATTACAATTTTTGCTTAAAAAGACATTTCATTTGTTTTTTAGAAACATTGACAAAATTGATTATATTATTATATAATTTGTAAACTATCATATGCAAAGTTAAATCGATATTATATAAAATATATCATATATAAAATATGAAGTTGTTTAATATTAAGTATTTTAAAATACGTTTAATAATATAAGACTATGGTTAAGCAAGAAAATGAATTTTTAAAGATATAATTACAGATTAGATAAATAATTATTTTTTTAATTAATGTTTATTGGTTATATTTAATTTATAATTATATTAAATATTTTTAAACATTGCATTGAAATATAATTTAAACAAATGTGCTTGATCAAAAAATGAAAATAACACCTATATTAAGATTAATCTCACATAAAGAGGTTAGGTTATAACAAATACATTCAAGTACTATTTATGTAACAATACAAAGTAGCAACTTAAGAATACCATTATTGTAATAATAATACAGCTCAAATTGTTAATAAAAAAGACAACACTGCAAATGAAAATACAAAATATAATATTTTTGATATTCAAAAATAAATTTCGCAATTGATAGGTTTATGTTGTAAATAAATTTACAATAAATTGGGTAAAGGTCTACATTGACAGTAAATAATGATAAAATCAGTCAAATATAATCGTGCAAAAACGGTGATAAATACAGTAAAAAGATATAATAAAGTAAGTCGATTGATTTTACAAGTGTCATATTACCTTGTTGACGTTTTTGTAACTTTGCAATTCCGCGTGCGCCTATGAAAACGATACATTTACTTGTCGTGTTTGATTTTTGAATGAAATAATAAAAACCAAAAAAAATAGGTGTAAAAAATTTACCTGTCAGTGGAACTATTTATTGAAACACAATTCGTCTAATCGACATGTTGACGTAGACAAACAAGTACAATTTAGCGAGAGAATATTTTCTGACAGTACGTTGTAACTGCATTACCGACCGACGATAAATTCATTAGTTGTATTCAGCAAGTGTGCTGCTGTTTTCGTCAATATCAAATTTTCCTCTTACAAAACAAAATAAAATCAAGCAAGCGAGAGAAAAATAACACAAGTTAAAAAAGATTACAAATTCGTGTCAAAAATTAAAATTATATCTAAAATATTTGAAGAAAATATATTATTTCTTTGCACATTTTATAATAAAAATAGAATTGACAATGTTTCTTGAATAAAGAACAATAATTTGTGTAAAAGTTGAGCGACAAGACAAGGTTGGACAAGCGAAAAAATGTAAAATGATTATGCAAAATGTCATTATAAATTGTTTGTTTAAGGTACACTGATAAGATTTTGATTTCCCTGGGTGTTTGTTGTTTTTGTAATGACGTGATAAAGTGAATGATAACGCGAGCAGACGCCGGCTCGTCTCTTGGGCGTTATTTTTGGCCTTATTCCCAACCGCTCCAGTGGCGCAATTGGTTAGCGCACGGTACTTATATGACAGTTTACGTGAGCAATGCCGGGGTTGTGAGTTCGAGCCTCACCTGGAGCATTTTTTTTATTTATCTCTTAACAATTTTACATTCATATGTAACATTAAATGAATCAATATTAAAATCAATCTCAAAAAACTTAATTGTTGATTAATGAAAAAAGTATGATGTTAAAGTTTAAACTGTTTTATGAAAAAATCACTTTCTTTAATATAATGCAATAACCAGTATAAGTTAATCAATTTAATAAATAATTGAGTATTAAATATGTATATTATATTTTGTCAGTTAATCAAGAGAGATAATATTGCAGATATTAATCTAATTCTGTCTTAAAATGGATTTTAAGTATGAATATAAATTTAGTCCAATAATTTGGTATTAATATTCATTGCAAAGATCGCGTTTAATAGATTATTGAGTTAATTTCGCTTTGGCAGTAAAATTATAATGAAAATTAATAAGTATATTAGACTGAGTAAAGTAATTGACGTGAGTTTTTTCAATAAAAGAATTTATGAATATTTATTGTAAATCAGCGGTGTTCTCCATTAAATAAAAAAAGAAATAATAATAATAATTAATAATAATCATTTTTGCAGGAAAAGTGCAATGCAGTTTGTAGTTATAGAAGAGGCACCATTCAAATTTGTATGCTAATGTCGAGCATATTGCAAACATCTTGCCTGAAACCGAATTCAAATGTATTCATGTTATAAACCCCTTCGGTTCATTTTGAACCTTTGACTTATCATTTTATGCTGCACACAAAGAAAAACAAACATTTTATAAGCAACACAACAGAAATACACTTCGGATATGCTGTATTGTCTCTCAGTATGTTCATGTACAATGAGCTTTATATTTCTTCAACATTTTAAAATAAATATTGACGAAAAATGAATAATAGATAACTCAAAAAACAGAGATATTTTAGCTTTTTGTATAAAAATTTTATTTTTGTATTGCATTATATAAATTCAACAATTTAGTCAATTATATTATTGTAAAACGAATTATTATTTTATTCTTGAACTAATTAAGAGTTAATAAATTTTTAATAAACGTTATTGATTAATATTATCAAAGTAATTGGTTTTGCATTTGTATTAATATAAATGATTTAGAGAAAATCGTATGTTCAAATTAAAAGGACGTTTTAAACATAAAAGTTTCTTATACATGTGTTAATAAAAGAATACAAATATAAGAAGACTCGAGATATATAAAATGGTAAATATGTCTTGAATTATGAAATGATAATTATAAAATTATGATAATTACTGTCACCGTATTCTTATTTAAAAATGTCGCGAATGCAGCGGTTTTATACAATAGAAAGCACAAGATAAAAGTGTTGACTTTCTCTCTGTCTGAACATCCTATGCAAAAAGTGCTGAATTAACGTTAATGTTAAAACAAATTAACTGAATCTGCCAAGCTGATTATTTTCTTGTCTCCTCAAATTTGAGCATATTTCATTCATGTTTATAATATTTTAACAACACTTTTTGTCTTTAACAATAATTAATACAAAAATGAAAAAAATATTCAGTATTAGAAAATTTGAAATATTAAGATTTACTGTATCTTATTCAATACAATCAAAAAAGTTATATCGACAAGAATATTGATGTTATAATTTAACATTATTCAAAATCATTAAAGGTCTAGTATTTGACAAACATTGAAATGTAATAATTTCATTATATGAATTTACATTAAATTACAATATTATTTCTAACTTGAATGTTGACAAGCTGCATTATGCAAACAGATTATGCAATATTTGAGTAAATAAACATCGTTACCATTGTAAGCAAAACTAAGTGCATATGAGATTCCGACAGGATAAAAAATGAACACAAACTACAAGTTTGCATTACGATTATTACGGTGTTCTAATTTTCATCGCGTACACAAAATCACCTTGTTGACGCAATAATATTGTTGAATCAAATTTATTGTTAATTGTAGAATTTATGTATGAGAAAAAAGAAAAAAAAAAAAAAAAAAAAGAAACGCTATAACAAAAAAAAAAGAAAAGATAAACTTAAGCATAAAATATTTTTATTTTTGAAATAATTTATAAATAAATTAATTATGCACTACACATTTTAAATTAAATTGTTCAGATGATCAGCGATTATTTCATAAAATTAATTAATCCGTTAAAAATATTAATTTGCAGAATTTATTTGAAATACCCATTTACGTTTTAATAATATATATTATATCAGCATATTTTTTCTCTTCATGTTATTTTATCCAGCTAATTATAAATTAACTATTAATGTTATTTGTTGTATAACCTAGATTTTAACTGATTAAATTTCTAGTAAATTGCATTACATATATTATTTTTAGCCAAAGAATATTGTATATAAAAATATTGTTAGTTATGTTGTTAATTAACATTAAAAATGTGTTCTAATGATTTTTCTTTTTTTTTTTTTTGAAATATTCAATACAAAATTAATCATTTCAAAATGTTTAATTATTATACAATTTTGTATCGCACTTGTGAAATTAAAATGATAATTTAATTCATTTCAAATTCATCAACAAATGGTTCATTTTGTAATACATTTTATAGGATACTATATAAAAGTAATTACATTTTGATTTTATATAACGCAATTGTGTTATACATTTGACGCAAACGACTGTCTTTCATTCTGCATGAAAATATCATACAAATTTAATTATCCTCGATACCTCGACAAAGCACTAATGTTGGAACTAAAAATCGTATTGACGCTCGCAATGAAGATCCTATAAGATCAAATCAAATTTGCTCGCGTGACGCGAAAACTCATTTTCGAATATTCCGCATATTGATTCTTGGACTCCGAATGTCGGAATGACATCGTGACTGTAAAAAATATCGTACTTTTAATCAGCTCGGTTCCATCGTAACATTATATGGTTTGTGTGAATAATCATGTTGAGAAAAAAGAAAAGAAGTGCGCGAAATGCATTAATTCTAGTAGTTATGTGTACTGCGAATTAAAATGGAACAGCGGGAATTTGTTAAATGAAATTGGACGAAAGAAATTAATAGAATTTACAAATTGAATTCCGACAAAAAGAAGAGAAAAACAAATTTGTTTCAAAAAAATGAAATTTTATAATAAATTGTTAATAATCTTTTTTAACATTTTATATTTAATCAGTTTTATGTACAAAAATTGATTTTGTTTACGCTTTTAATATTAAAGATATATCTTTGATTAAAATGATGTACCCAAATAGTCGATACATTATTGATATTATATGAATGCGTAGAATATGCTTCAATTGTGCAACAACTGTTAACATTTCCTATTGAACACTGTTTAATATAGCAATAATATCGGGTCACTTATGTACCACTAATGTATCAATAATTAATTGAATGTATACAATAAAAAAAAAGATGGAAGAAAAAGACGTTAGCATTAATATCTATAAAATATTATACAAATTTAAAAAATTCAATCTTGCCGTAGTGTGTATTTTTAATACACTCAAGATAAATAAATAAATAAAAGTTGCAGCGAAATTTCATCCACCATGCGTAGATTCCATTTTCTTTGAGTGGATTGCATTATACCTATTCAGTAATGTTGTTTGAATAAAATTCATTTTATTTATTTACATTGAATAACAATTTGTCTGTATTTACCAAGTAAAATGTATTATTACGAAATGTTAAATGTTTAAAAAGAAACATATACATTTTATTTCATTAATTTTATTTTTGATTTTCAAAAAAAATAATGAAAAGAATAGATTTTAAATTTTGGATTTGCATTAAAGGAAGATATTATTAAAACTATGCAACAACCTTTTAGCGTAGTAAGCTTTACGCTTCTGTATGCTTCACACGTGCTAAGATAGTGTTGTAAAGGCATTAGAAACTTTCGAAAGTTTATAATTCGTCCAAAAACTATTAAAAAAATGATATCCCAACAAAAATTGAAAACAAGAGAAAAATTGAAAAGTTATTAGACTCGAGTTACTCGTTGAATTATGAATTCTTAAAATTACAAAAGCAAAAGCAGATAGTAGCGAAATTTTAAAGTTGCGCGAAAAATAGTACGGTCTCCGGTAAATTATATATTTAATTGAATAAATTCCGTGGAGTTGGACAAAAGTTAGTCCAGCGTCGATCTGTTTCCCCAAGTTGAAACCCATACTTGAATGAAATTTCCCAAGTGGCTGAATTTGTCATTAGCACGAGTCCATTACTTCTCGTATATTTCGATTTATTTTAATAGAATTCCAATGGTAAACAAAGAAATAAATCATCGGGACTTTGAATGCAAGCGAATAAAAGAGCGCGCGCAACGGCCGCGCGCCATATTCGCCTAAAATGTATCTCTCCTCGTAATTACAAACTCAGAACTTTTTACATGGAAATTTATACACTGCACAAACTTACTTATCGTTGAACTGTCGTGAACAGCGTATTTAATATGATGTTATAAACAAAGACTTATTACTCTATCGGTGAATAAAAGCTCAGTGTTTCTGTTATCAATTTTCTTTATAGCAAAAGTAGTCGACTTATTTTCTTCATTTTTTTTTATTTCCATAATCATAATGACGATATTTCGTGTTCCTTATAACAAATTAACTTATTTTATTAACATCTTCTTACATTTACTCCACCGTTATTTGCATGAAATCATAATTATTTCGTTTACTTCTCAAAAATAAATTACATTCCGGTAATTCGAAGTTTAATTTTGTATTTAGTTCAAGAGTTGGAAAAGTTTAATTAATTCGAAGTTTCAAATTCCATTTGTTTAACAATGATTAAGGTGTAATTTAAATAGATCAATAATTGCATAAATTGCCGAAAAAAGAACCTACAAAATGTGACCTACATTTTATTTGATTTAACAAAGTACCTGATTAAGACCAAAATTTAGTTTCTTTATTCAAATTTTCGTTCATTTTCTTCAGTGTTACCTTACTTTTTTTGCATTTCTGTCTTTTCTTTTCTGGTTTTTTCTCTTCTAAAACTGTTTCAGTTTCAAGCGTTTGAACGCTTTTTTTGTGCAGTGTAATGTTTAAATTATAGCTTTATTCAAGTATGATTGGATTAGTGTTAAAAGTGATTCCAACTACTTTTCTCGAGAAATGTTTCTTCATTTGCAGCGATTTATTTTCCCATTAAATACGCTTCTTCTGTTTTAATGATCGCGGGCTTTTAATGAACTTTCGCGTATAAGCATTTTGATTTTCATTCGGTGGACTTGAGAAGTAAAAAGCGACGAAGTAGAAAAGGTTAAAAAGGGGGCGGACCGGGGGAAAGGAAAAGGACGCTTATCGCAGATTTTTGCCGCGGGTTGTGGCTTGTGCTTCTCTCTTAAATCTGCGTTTATACTCCAAAAGTATCTGTAATTGGTGTTTCTGCTGCAGTTAATTTTTTTAGCGACTTTGCTAATGTTGTCACTTTGGTTGAGATAATCTTTGTTATTGCAGTTTAAATGTATGCTTAATTGTCCGACTTGTTATAAATTTCTATCATGACCATCACTCGTCCATCACGGTTTTGTGTTAAACTTTTAATGTATTCGATTTAACTCTTTTTCTCTATTTTGATACAACTTTTCTATTATCAAAATAGAAATACTAAATATACTGAAAATAGGAATAATACAATTGTTTTGTTAATTGTAAAAAGATATAATCATATAAATTATAGCCGATATATATATATTAACTTAATTATAATAATTTGGAATAATTTGTTATTACTATACACGTTTTCTTGAACTTTCAATTATCGTCGTCAGTTTTATTGGAAATTTAAACTTTTGATTAATTTAAAGTTCATTATTCAAAGTACTTACAAAGTCGATCAATGTGTATTTTTTACTTATTTAGAATCGAAAAATCAATGTCTTAAACTAATAATAAGTTCATTAATTTGTATTGTGTAATCTTTTGAGTATTCATGAATAAGTTATGGATAGAAACGAAACTATTTTGAACAAATATATTTTTTAGATTAACTGCTGTGCCACTTTTTGAATAATACAATAATGTATATTTTAAAAGATTAATTAAGCATATTATAATATGAATGTTCTAAAAATGTTTTTTATTTAAAAATATTTTCAATATTAATTAATATTAATAGAATATTTAAAGAACAATATATGTCCACCCCAATAAAAAATATTTGTAAAATAATGTTTTGAATTCTTTAGGAATAGTAATAAACTATTTCGACTAAACTATTTTATTATATTAATAAATATAAATTGTTGTAAATAAATCCTAGAATAAAAAACATTTTTCCAACAATTTAAATGAAGAAAAGGAACAAAAATCTTTGACAAAAAAAGTATAAAGACAAAAATTATTATTAACTTTCCAAGAAAATTAATATAAAATAAATGTTATATATATCAAAGAGATATATATTATTATAAGAACATCCGCATTATTTATTATTTCTCGAGTATTTTCTAAATATGTACTAAATAAGCTACGAATATTTATATAGGATATTTTATAACATTAAATCATATTGTACGCCCATAGGTTATTAATTTATTCACATAAAAACAGTGAATTTTATTATACCCTTAACGTAAATGTTAAGTTTAATTTTATTAATGAATGTATATTATTACTAATATGCGATTAAATATAATTCAAATATGTCTTTAAATTATGACTTTAATGTTTCATCAAATAATTTAAAATATTGTCAAAAAGTTCGTATGAATGCAGTGCAGTATTAAAAAAAATTATATTTCTAATAAAAAGCATTCCTTCAATTGCGCATCTGTGTGTAAAAAACGTTTCAGCAAAGAATGCAAACATTCATTCAGGTTGTATTAAAAGTATCGGTCAATGTATTTGGATCACCACTTTGTGTCGGACACAAACGTATAAAAAAAAATGTCAACTTCAATACATAACATGAATTCTATCAAAAATTAAATTTCAATATTTCTGAAATTACATGCTTAATATTTAAAAAAGTTTGAGAATGCATTTCATGAAGCATACAAGAAAAAGTAGCAATCAAATAAGGTGATTTTAAATGTTGTATATTAAAATGTTAAATAGTGTCACAATTACCCGACTGTCACATACACCTGAGTTGACCCTACAGCTATGAAACCTAGCAACGGGATAAAACATAAGCGTGACGATGTATTGTTCCAGCGCTTGCCAAACATGTTCAGCGTCAATCTTGCATGGTGCTATCAGTATTATTCATGACACTCAATACATTTGTCGAGTTAGAACATCTAACGAAATTGCTTTTATTGTTTCTAAATAATCGGTTTAACGGCATTGTTTCAATTTTCCGTATTGCGCGATGTTTTGATTAAATTGTTAGTTCCTTTTTCATAATCAAATGTATTCATGCATAGCGCAGAACTATTTGAGTAGTATGTATTTTGTATCATCTGGCGCAAGAAATTCATTAGTTGATTATTGAATATAAAACACAACCAAAATATTGAGAAAAAAGCACACAATGGATTACATTTTGATCAAAGAATTATTTTCTTGTATTTGATTACTTTGATTATATAATTACTTGTTTAAATTAATCAATTTAATTATAAAATACATTTCAAGTTTGCGAATGCAATCTTTTATATATAGTACTAATTAAAATGAGACAAAATAAAATTGAATTATATCCATATTACATTAATGAAATTACTGTCTTAAAATTATAATAATTATAGATGTCAGTGTATATTTATTTAAGCATGAAATGTATAGCGTACATATTAAATTTTTTATTAAGTTTTATTCGGGTATAAAGTATTTATACCCGAAGAAAACATTTTTATATTAATGCCAGGTATTAATTATTTATTCTACGTTTTCTTACTTTTTGGATTGTGATAAGTCAATAAATGTTGATATCCTAATAAAAAAGATCAACGCTATTTTTGTTTTTGTTCGTTTTATCGTTTCTCGTTTCGAAAAAGCAGGATATTTTTCTTCGAGACAATATCAGAGCACTTTGGCCCCGTATGCTGTCCTCAGAAGCAGCACGTCATTAGTCTTGTCCAATTAACGTTCCTTCTGAAGGTGTTTTCCAGTAACTTTTTCAGGTTCAATAACATCGATCGCATTTAAACTATTCTTGTGCAATTTATTACATAAAACTGTGTCAACATGACAGTCTCTTCGTAACATTAACATAATTACGATAATTTTATTTAGAAATTCAAATACAAGTAAATTAATTTGTCTGAACTTTCTTCTTTTACAAATATTCTCGTACAATTAAGCAAACAGTACTTATTTAAACTGCGCTCAATCCTAATATTTATTTATATTTATTTACGAACTTTAATATAAATAAAATAAATGTACACACTTGACGATAAAATAAATTCAAGTCAGATTGTAAAGAATTCAATAACATTATTCATTACTACAGTCTATTTATGAAGTTAATTGACCGGCAAATACAAAAAGCGTACATTATTTTCTGTGCCGATAATTCGGTTGCAAGAATTGGATTTTTTTGTCGAATTAGTTTGCTTTACAAAGGAAAATATTCCTCTATAGAGAATGTAATTTTTTTCAAATGAAATCTTGAAAAGGTATTATATGATCTTTTTTCATCCAAACATAGTGTTCGTGAACAAATGTATATAGAAAACAAAATATTATAATTGCTTAGTTGTATTTTATTTGTATTGTAAAGAGACATTTATGCTGCGAAATGAATGATAAATACAATGAATAATTCTTTTTTAAAATCATATTTTCTTTTTTAAGGTTGGTAATGTAATGTTTATAATTTCCGTCTCACAGGGAAAAAATATATGTCAAAATATACGACTTTTTGCCGCTAAAATATATTTCAAATATATTTTTTATATGTAGAAATATATTTTAAATGCATATTAAATATATAACTTTTTGCCAAAAATATATGTGCACATATTCACATATATTTTTGCATATATTTCGCAATATATTTTCTTTCGTTAGGGATAAAATGTATTATTTTTTTCCGGTTGATGAAATACTTAAAACATTTTATAAGTCTGTACATTAATAATCCAAAAATTAATGACTGTAATAATTCATTATAACATTATAATCTTGATTCATTTAATCCTTTAATGACTTAAGGAGCGAAGAATAACCTAATGACCGAAACAGAAAAGTTACACAAAAATCTAAAGAAAATGTCACACGTGTTCTTAAGAAGCCTTTAGCTATGTATTATCCAGACGCTCGTTATCGCAGCACAATGTGCCGAAAGTGGCTCATAATGTACCAGCAGGGTCTTACAAATATCTTTTTAATAATTCCTCTGCGTGGAAATACCGTCAAACCTGCGAGAATCATAATCAAGCAGCCTCTTGGGACAACCACTTAGAAGGTCAATGAAACTTTCAACGTTGGTCAATTTTTTTTAACAAAAAACAACAAACAAGTATTTTTATTTTAGATAATTCATTTTATGTTTTTTTTTCATTGCGTGAAAAATGTGAATAATTGCTTTTTTCTTATTTTATAAATTGGTTAAGGCACTCAGTAATGATTTGATTTTATGACGAAATGTCTCGACTCAAAAATTTAGTTGATCTATTTTTCGATAACAAGAAATTTGATTAATTTTGATAACGCGTATGTTTTTTACGACTTAAAAATGAGCCTTTGAAGACTCAGACTTTTATTACATTTGCGGAGAAATTATTTTGAAATAATTGGATGTTATTAATGGCGCATCCAAGGGATAACAGAGTTAGCGTTAAAGGAAGATAATAAATGTAGTGAAAAACACGGCAAAATGTGATTTTGTTTTTTGATGCAATTTTTCAAATAAATTTATTATTTTGCAGTCTTTTTTGTGTAGATTGTTAAGTGTATTAAATATTATAAAAAGTTAATTCAACGAGAGACAATTTGTAAAATTGTAATTTTGTTACATTTCTTATTCTTTGTTTGAAATTGTTTGTCTAAAAACGAACATATATAAGAATTGTAAATGTAATTAATTAATGTAAAGAAAAATAGAATAAGAAGTTGTTTGTCATTTGGCAAAATTTTCAGTTTAAGGAAACTGAATGAAAATTGAAATTTTGCAAACAAAAAGAAAGTGTAAGCCTTTCGTCGAAAATGTCTATTGTTTTTCCATTAATTCTTTCACTGGTCGTATTGTTAGCTAAGCGTTAACACGAAAAAGAAATGCAAGCAAAATTTGTGCAGTAAAACAAAGATAGTAAAAACAACGTGATCAACGAAGAGTTAAAATTAATTTAATTACAGATAATGAAGAGTATTCATACTTTTTTAAACCACCTCATAAAATTGAGAAAAGATTTCAGGAGTAGGGAGAGAAAAAAGGAGTATGAATAAAAGCGTTTTAATTTATTTGGTTGAACACTTTTAGTTAAATGTGGATTAATTTTAGTTTAAGTTGTAACTTCAATTAGTTTTTTATGTAATTAAAACGTTTTTTAGTTCAACTAACACTTCAACAAATAAAGAAAGAAAAAAAATACATAAGCTAACAAACATAAAAGAAAATATTAACACAACAAACGAAAATATATTTTTTATAAATATTCTTCTTGGAAAATAATATTATTAATCATTTTTTTGTATTGTTCCTTTAATCGTATGTTTTATATAAATAAAAGCCAAAAGTGTATTAGAAATATACTATACTAAAAGTATAAATGAGGGAAAACTTACATTTGATCGATAAAAACGTCAGACTGCTATTATTGCAATGTTCAAAAAAGATTCTTAAAGTACAAAATTTTCCTTCTAATTCCAGACATACAATGAGTTTTCATCTACAAAAATAGAAACAAATTAATTAATGACATGGTTTGACATATATTTTGTTATATTCTGTTTTTATTTCGCAAATGATTTTTTCTGCGTAGTGTACGAATTATACATGTCAGTTTTCCTTTTCGATTTTGTATATTCACTTTAAAATTTTTTTAATTAAAAGTATTGTATAAACAATATTTATATTTTCTGATAGTTTAGAAAAGTTATAAAAAAACGTTAATCAAAATTGAAAGAAACTGAAAATTATTTGTTTCATTTTCCATGTTTTATTTTGTTGTGTAAATATTTTTCATTATTTCGTCAAATTTTGGATTGTTGAAAGTTTATATAGAAGTTTTAATAAATGATCATTTTGAAGTTTAAAAAACTGTTTTCATGAAAATAATTAGTTTCTCTTATTGTGTAAAATATTGCACGGTAAATTAAATTAACAAAAGAGTAATCATTTCAAAAACATTTCAAAAAATTATTTCGATATAAGAATATTTAATACGAAATATGAATAAATATGTTACTTCAATTTTTAGACGAATATGAAATAAATGATTCTAGAAATTACTTTTAATAAGAAAACATTTTGCTTATTTCATATTTCAAATGTTGATAAACTTATATACATAATTCGATATCTTTTGAGAGTTTAAGATTCTGAATTTAAGATTCTACAAAAGAATAAAATGTTCTTTAAGAATTTAACTTTTCATTATTTTAATATCATGCTAAACATTTTACAACATTATTATTTTATTTACGAATTATTAAAACATTTCTTTAAAGTAGCATTAATAATTTGCTGAGAAAATCATTAAAATTTTAATATATTAGCTTGCTACGGCAATTTCTATAAATATCATATTCTTTCAGTATCTCTAGTTATTCAATTCTGTATACATCTTTCTTCATTTTCCTTTACTTTGAATACATTTTTAATTACACTCTGGTCAAGTATTAACGTTCAACAAGCTCAGTCACACACGCTTCTAAGATCTAAAAAATTGAGTAAGAAGTAAAAAATGAGCACTTTTTATATCAGACAAGCTTTTATTCATAGCTTTTATGTGTTTAAATCTTTACGAAATACTAAAATTCAACGTTTGAAACCAGATGTTCTATGATGAACTTGTAACTTTTTGTAATCTGATTTAAAAAGTCATATTTTCGACATATTTTGAGAGCAACGACGTATCGTCGTTGCGTCACGAATAACTTTGCATTTACAAACACAACTTTGCAAATCGTCGAGCTTTTGATTTGATGGATTGAGAGAGGAAGATAGACAGAGAACAAAAATTAAAGTTCGATCGAATTTGCTCCATCAAATTATTATAAAAAAAAAAAAAACATTGCGAATAATATCAAATGTAATTTTCTTTTCTTCTAACAAAATAAAAGTCAATTTTTTTGCATTTACTTGAAAAACAGTAGAAATGTTTTGTATTAGATTTTGTTTTTCATGAATTGACCAAATGGCATTAATACTCATCGAGAACATTAAAGCCTTAATTCTTTAAAAGCCAGACCCTCTTCTACTAAATCCTAAAACCAATTACATGAAACGTGTTCAACCCAAACTGAAAACTGTTGCAAGCTTGCTCAATACCGACAACACCCAATTTCCATAGCCGCGAGTGTACAATGCTTTAGTGTCTACGATGAATAACTCATCAGTTTTCTTCATACTCGACCAATCATCCTTGGAACTCAATCAAGTATTTTCTCCCCCTACTTGAACAAGTTACAGTAGACTCAAAATAAAACGTATAAAAATGATAAAAAGGAAAAAGAAGGAAACAATCGAAAGCAAGTCGTTGTTTACAGGAAAACATACAGAATATAAAATAGAAACTCGATTTCTTATTACTATAAAAACATGAAGAAGTATTTCGTAATAGTTATTGAGAATAAAAATACATTAAAAGTGTTATTCAATATAACATCGTATTCTTTATTAATTTTGACAAAAGAGAGAATCGCTATGTTCGTGAAATAAGTAAAAAAAACATTGTTTTTGCTTTTTATATTATGCAATTAATTACATTGTAATAAATGCAGCGTTAAATAAATTTTGAACCCCTTTGTGAAAGCACAAGCGGTTAGTTTTTTTTATTGAAAAAGTGTAACATTACACACAATTTATTTTATACTTTATAATTTGGCTTGTAATTACGAAATTTCTTTATTTTCGTGCGTGAAACAAAAATATTTATGGTAATTTATCAAGTGTTGTTCAACTTATAACCCGAATTCAAAATTGTGCATTTCAATAAAAAATAAAAAAAACAGCAATAAAAGTTATTCGATGTTTAAAATTGTCTACTATTTTTCCCTTATAACTATTTATTCATATTAAATATTTGCATAATGTCGTAGCAAACACATTTTTTATACTTGTTACATTAAATATTTGAAACCAAGGTTTGAAGTGTATATCCAATATTTTGTTACATAAATTGTAAACCACAAGAAGTACTGATAAGTAAAATAAAGGCTGTTACAGTTAAAAGTACATAAAAGTTAGTTTCACCGTATGTTATAGTTTTGATAGCAATAGAATAGTTTGTTTTATTAGTTTTAAATTGCTTCAACTAATTTTCAGCTGATATTATTGACGAAATTACACGTAAAAGTTGTTTTGAATAAATTTTGTAAAATATTTTAAAAATACCCGTAACACATTATAGTAACCAGATTAAATTTAATCCAGACATCCGTTAATTGGTTTGTCTTAGTGTTAACCCTATCTGGACCATATCACTATACATGAAACGCCCGATTGAATTTCTAGTATATCAAGCTAAAAACTCAGTAGTCTAAACCAATGCTTAGTCGGACCAACTTTAAGTTAAGTTAAATTTGTTATTCAATTGAATTTTCAGTCATTCCGCCTGAATAAAATTACTCTCTATTTAACAAAGCTAACATTTTGCCGCTGTACTTTATTTCGATCTAATCAAATATTCTATATTTCCCGTGAAAATTTAATTCCCACAAAAAGCAAACGACTCATCTATAACATGTTGCAACTGCATTAAATCATCCAAAACTCTAATCAATCTTTCAAAAACGCGTTCTACTGTATCATCTAAATTAACCTAAACACATTTTAATCCCACTCTCGTCGACATTGCTAAATACTAATACACAAGTCAATGAGAAGGTCATTGCACCAGCAACTAGACGCCGTATGTGGGTTGGGTATCAAAATGACCCACCCGAGCAAGTGTCTCCACCTGTGCTGTAGGTGTGAAAATGATATTCTGTGTATAGTCACAGGGATACTGCGATGCTCGTAATGGTTACGCTTCTTTTTTTGTGGGTACACATGCAGCAGGTAGCCGCGTAACAAAATGAGCGAGCGTGGGGTATTGGCGTAACTACGGGATCGCGCATTCGAGGCCGGGCACCCTCGTCGCCGGATTCCAGTCTGCCGTGGCACATATCGGATGGCAGAAGGGCGCAGTCGCGCCAGGAACCACCCTACTGCTTGGACGCCGGTGGGTTTTGCTGCCTCCTCTCTCTCTCTTTCTCTCTCTGTCTTTCTCTCTCTCTCTCTCACTCCCTCCTGTCCCTTCGTCCCTATTCATCCCCTACTTATTCGTCACCCCCTTCTTTTCGTCCTCCTACTTTGCCCGATGAGTATCGGGGTGTGCTGACGCGCGCGCGTACACCCATCCCGGCATGCATTGGCGTGTGGGACGCTTCAGTATCCGTGTAAACGCGGCGGCACCAAGTCCGTGCCAGACTCCACACTGTCAGTTTCACTTGCGGCGCCAGACTACACTTTTGCCTGTGTGAATTAACCCGCGGGGTGCGGTACGTCAAAGTTCGCTCGCGGGTTTTTGTCACTGCGTTTTAACTGAACCTGAGTGTTATATTCCCGTGACATTTTGCATTTTCATTTTTTTTTGTATTCAAAGGAATGACGGTTTGAAAAAAAAGTTGTTTACAAAATTGTTACTAAAAGATTGTCAAGCCGAAAGATTTTCGGCAATGTTTTATCATCGACACAACAGTAGTATCTTCTTCTTCGGTCAACAGGATTCCGCTTGGAACGTGCGCACCAGCATGGCGCCCGGGCGCCACTGACTTTGCCACTCTGATCGTCTCGGCCGGCGAGACTACTCGCTCGACCCTACAAGACCCGCCTCGGGGACATGCTCCACTGCTCCAGCCACCGCGAATCACTCTTTCACCACCCATTCAATAGGTACGACGACTTTTGTCTGCACTTACTTCCGGTTTTTCAAACTCCCCAACCCGCCTCTGTCGTCGCTTTTTTTTTCTTTTGTCGCGCTTTTCTTTTTTCCTAACTAGCACCCCCTTTCTTTCTGTGTCTTTTGTTGTTCTTTTGATCTTTTTGGGTTTTGTTTCTTTTGGCACCAACCAGCTTATCGGTTTATTGCCACGTTTGTTTTTTATTCTTCTAACTTTTTTCTCCCTGGTGGTTCCACCACGTTCTTGCTTGCCATCGGCTTTTTTTTGTTTCTTTCTATCTATCTCTCTCTTGCATTTCGTCACTTTCTTCAGTCCGATTACGTGTTCGCTTTAACTAGTTTCTGGTTTTTCATGTCTGTCTCTTCTCTCTTCTACGAGCTTGTCGGGTTTGGTTATTTATTGGTTTTAACCGGTTTCTTGTTTCGGTCTTCATGTTCCTATTTTTATGGTTTCGTTAGTTATATTATTGGTTTCTTCGGTTTGCCGCAATATTTTTTCTATTCCGTTTTCGTTTCCATCCATCATCGTTTAATTTTTCATCACATTCCTTTCGTCGTTACATTCAATTTATCAACAACACAGCAAAGAAATAAAGAAAAAAAAGTGAGAGAATAAACCAAAAAAAAAAAAAATTGACCATTTTTTACCTTTCAAACGTGTTTTGTTCATTGGATTGTTTTACACCAATTTCCCTGATTTCGTTCGACTTTCTTTATTTGCACACTTTTCTGTTTCTCGCCTCTCGTTTATCGTCGGCACTACGTACCTAGTTCGTTGAGTTTACGTGCAGCATTTCGTCGAGTAAACTCACTGAATCATGTCGGTCGATGATTCGACGAGACTCGAATTCGACTCACGCCAAATGACCGAACTATCAGAAATGCAAATTTTCGGTTTTCGTTCGCTTCCATCCACTTTTCTTTTTGAAAAGTTTTCGACCGACGACGACGAAGCTTTCTTCTTTCGGCTTTAAACACACACAGACCGAAAAAAAAAAAAAAAAAAATAGACTCCAATTGCCGGGATGCCTCGGTTGCTCGTCGTCATTCAATACCATTTCTATGTATTTATCGCTGTAATTTGAACTCGAATCAATGCTTGGGATAGATATATCCAACGCAAGCAACTTTAAACTCGATTTGCGATTTATTACTTTCAACTTGAAGCTATTCATTAGATTTTCGGAATAGTAATTATACACAAACATAGTTTTATGTTATAATTTTCCAATAAATTTATATATACATATATGCATGTATGAAATACAAGTTTCATTGAAGTAAATAGCGGTGGGATATAATCGCAAGAAAATACAGCTATCAATGAAAAAAAATATCCGTTTGTAAAATTGGTTGTTTAATCCGTAATTACTTGGCTTTTATTTGCTTGAGTGTTCGTAAATTGGAAAAAATGATCAAACATTTATAAATCGGTTTTTCGCAATCATATTGTAATACATATCTTTCGACAAATATCGCTTTTACGATATTTAATTTTGTTTAATTGCATTTTACACATTTAAAAATAAATGCAATTTTTTCCATGGTCAATCTTTTCAATTTTATATAACTTTGAAAAGTACTGTACATATATATATACATATTTTCGATTCATTTGATTAACTTTCATGGCAAACTTTGTCATGCATCACGGAATAATTAATAAAATATATAACGTATTTACGTTTTAAACTAACTAAAGTGTCTGTCTTTATTGGAAATTCGTTGTATGCCGAAACAGGATGCAAGAACATCTAATGCTACACAAATATACAATGCAAATAAGCTAAATTGAATGAGCCCAATAAGTATCAATGGAACGGTGTTCCTAATTAGAATACCGTTTTCACTTCTCCTTCCCTCTCGTCCTCCAAACCCCTGCTCCTTTCTATGCCATTAGAAATACGACTGTTCGGGTGATACGGCTTTTTATGCTCGGATATTCATCGCGTGTTGGCTGAGATTTACGCATTTTCATACGTCGTAATCACCTACTCAAGTAAAATTTTATCTTACAAAAAAGACCGACCGCACGAATAACAAATAGTTTCTACGATAGCAAATTTTTACACTTGTGACATTTTCGATAAATGTTTATACAAGTTTTTATACCATTGTGGAATGTAAGAAATAATTTTGTCATATTGTAAAATGGTAAATGCGGAATGAAGCTTTTTATGATCATTTTTTTCAAAGTTGTTTCGAAAGTTCGACTTTTTAGTATTTTAAAAATGTCTCTTCAGCATTTTAGTTTACAATTTTATTTTGCGATAAATTGTTTAAGAAATATTTCATGTTTCGGCTTTTTCGCAACAGTGTTTAAAAATGCATTTCGGTAATAGGAGATGCGATCACGTAAAATTAATAACTCCCTTTTTTTTACATATGATATTATTTTTTCTATTATATTATTTTATTAAAATCAAAAATATAAGTATATATTAAATATTATTTTAATACATCAATTATTTAGAAGATTTATTTAAGTTATACTTTTAATGATGAATGATTATTAATGATTGTTATTCTTTCTTACGTTGATTATTATTAATTTCTACAGTAAATAATGTTTACAAATAGAAGTTATACACTGAATAACGTGTTATTTGTTTTTAGTTCACTAATTTGTCAAGATTTCAATTGATTGTAAAACGTCGAAAACTGATCTTTGTTTACAATTCGTATTAAATAATCTGCAATTACAAATCCCAATACCAATTTATATTCACAAAATTCAGTGTTGCGAATGTTTCTCAACTTGAGTTTTAACAAAATTACATTCCATTAAACAGGGACAACATTAAAATTCTAATTTATTTTATGGAAAATACATTCAATAGATACATCCATCAAATTGTCAATTTCAATTTATATATAATCAATTAAATTAAATTAATTCATCGATTGAAACCCGAAAAGACAATAATTGATATCAATTTTTTTAAATTAATGAAACGAAACAAAATTTTATCGTCAATTTCGATTTGATACGTCGTGTAAAATAATTTAAATGAACGGCTATTTCTGTACACAATTACCTGATAGCAAACTCAAAATGTAAATTCCGTAAAATCAATTTTTATATGCAATTTTTATGTATATATGTTAAATAGAATTTAATTGAAATATATACTTTCATGTAAATTTTTTTATAAATACACTTTTAATTTAATTCGATATCAACCCTATTCATTTTCATCGTAGTAATGCTGAAGAAAGGGAATTTTCCAACAAGTGTGGACTACTCATTGCTTTATTATTCAGAACTTACATCATAAATTTTGCATCGGATGCGAAGTTAAAAATTTTACTCTAATAAATCACGAGTCGAAATTTTATTCAAGTGCTAAACTTCTCGAGTTTCAATTTAGACGTATTTATACATTTTTGGTTAATCGCACCTAAGATTAACACTTTTTTTGCATCAATTTTACCACATATCCATCAGTCGGCCCATGATTGATATTCTCGCTTTCGTCAGGTTGCAAGTAACCCAGTAACACGCTTTTTAACGAATTCAAAAATGCTGAAATTTCATTTTACGTTCGAATAAAATGTTTAACAATTTTTTCGCCGCTTTTTTTTCTACGGGAAAAACATTTTTTGCATTCTTTCGATTAGACAAATATTTGTTTTACATACATTTAAAAAAATGTATAAGCTTACCAGCAAAACAATTATTTCTATTTCAATATACTTATAGAAAATAAAAATTTTACCTAGCAAAAAGTATACAAAATACTCATAGTAAATATATCAGTTTAACTGTCAAACTTGAGACAGTATACCTGTGACAGGTATACATACTGCTAAAATAGGTAAACTCCTGTATTTGTTTTCCAGCTAATAAAATTATTTTAATGAACAGACAATGTGTAAGTATATAATTGTTTAAAAAACTTATTAATATAAAAATGAGAAAACAATAATTATTTTAATTCAAATAATTTGCATGTACACAAAATAAAACGTATATTTTTATTTTATTATATAATGTACAACTTCATTATTTTGTTTGTCATTTAAGTAATCACGTATACATACAAAATATTTATTTGATTATTAATTACAATAAGTGACATTTTTTTAATAAAAAATTAATTCTATTTTTATTTATAGATTTTGAGCTTACACATATTTCTGTCAAATTATTTATTTTTATTCATGTATTACAAATTTTATTTTTCTTTTATTTATATGTTGTCAATTTTTTGTTAAACATTCTTTTTATTTCCTAATAATACATATTATTTTTATTTATAGTAAAGTAACATTTTGCAATTTATTTTTCGTGTTCTCATTTGGTTACTTAATTATTATTTTTATGTTTTAAGGTATTTGTGATTGACGTTGACACTATACTCAAATGTATTGATATAATAATATTTTTGCTTTGGGAAACCATATACATTTTGTACGAATACTTACTCCAAAATAATATTCCTATCGTAGGTATACCGTAATGCTTGTATACACTTTGGATATCCACTATACAATTTATTTCTCAAAATAACTTTCGTATTTTCTTTATAACATCACATTGTTTAAATTGGCGATGCGACATAAATTGAAGTAGTGAAAGTCTGCAAATCCGTTAAAATAAATATAATTAAATAATTATTGGTTCGTAAAACACAATATTATTTCCAATGAAAAGTAAAATACAAAAAAATAACATATGTTAAAATAAAAAGCAACATTTAAACTCAGTATCATCTATTTTAATTGTATTTCATACAATAGAAATTTTCAAGTTTCAATTAAACTTTCACGTATTCTATCGACTTTTTTGTATTCTTTTCTGTCTAATTAAAATGTAAGTTTGTTTAAATTTTCTTTCTTCCTTTTTTTTTCATTCGTTTTCCTTAAGTTTTACCGGAATTTGATTTTTGTAGCGAATTGCAAAGTTTAGCACGACGAAGAGCAAATAAGTAAATAAGTTTTCAACGGCTTTTTGAATGAGTTGCCAATTCATCGTGAAAGATTTCTACTTAGGATTAAGTTTGATTAAAGACGAACATGATTTAGCCGAGGTTATAATAACAAGTGTATAGTTATACGTTGAAACAGTGAAATCTTGCGATAAGAAATTTCCGTCACGCGCTTCTCTCTTTTTCGCTTCTTTGAATTTATATTTTGTAGAAAAATTACGCGCAAGCCTTTTTATTCTTGTATTAACAACATCGATATGCAAAATACAATATACGACACGACGAAAAAGAAACGAGTTGCTTTGTGCTTCGACCAGAAAGGAAGTAAAATTTGTTTAATTAAATAAAAGTGCTGGATACTGCTTCCATCCGGAAATTATAAGCGCTTTTCATTTTCGGTGACATTATAAAAACTCGTTGGCTATTGACGCTACGTATTTCATTATATTTCACAATTTCGTGTTTAATAATTGTAGTGTAGTTATATACATGCATATTTATTTACAGTGGCTTATTCACACAAATAATTCAAATCAAATTAAACCGCGAACTTTGCTTTTAGTATTGAAAAATCATTTAAAATTGTTGATTAATATTACTTAATAATACTTCAGTTATAACGTAACTCAGTTTCCATTCATATATCATTTAAACATTAGTTACTTTCAAGAATCTTTTACTTTACTTTTTTTTATCAAGAAAAGTTCCAGAAAACATTCATTTTTAAGTAAAAATAATGCTTTCAAGTTAAAACATTTTCATATTGAAATTGTGGATGAAATATAATACTAATTTTCCTTTTTTTCCTTTTATTGTTACGTATTTACACCGTGTCTAAGTACACTTCTCACTGTTATAATTAATATTTTGATGTTTCATCCGTTTTATAATTTTACTTCATTAAATAATTAACCTTATATAAAATATTGCGTTAATTAATTCTTTGACGGGTTTGAAAGCAAAAAATAATTTGTTACTACTTTCGTAAAAGAAATAGCTTCATTCACTTTTCCAAATAACATTAATTAAAAAATTATCTATTCTCTGTATATATCTACCAAGTAAAAAATTATCCTTCTACATATAATTTGTTTTATAAAGGAAAATGGACAAAATGTTTTAATGTTTTAATGTTGATTTTATTGATTTTAACAATAAATACTAAAAAATAAATTAATTTAAATAAACTAATGGGATGAATATAAATATATCTTGGAATATATTATTTACATACATTATATACAGTTAAATTAATCTTTATTTTAAATTAACGGTTTATTTAATTTATTTTCACATTATTTATCGAAGCATTTTTATTTACCCCCTTTTGTAAAAACCCGTAATATTATATTTTTGTAATGTAATTATTCAACGGTATTACCTTTAATGAAATTGTAATAACATCATCATTTCTTATTAAAATTATATGCTGATTTTATATTAATAATTATAGTCATTGATATACATTATTTTTTGTATTTTAATATGATTGGATTTGAAATTGTGTTTATGACATTAATTTCACTGTAACAAAAATTTAATTATTAAATACAATTGTACAAATGATATTTTATTTAATTATTTAAATGCTTGAAAAGCACTTGCATTCGTTTCCCATTGCAAGTTGTTTAATTCAAATAAACATCTTTTTCAAATTAATGTATACGTATTTGCATTGTTGCAAATTTAATGTTAAAATTAATTCATTTATGAATACATTTGATGTTACTTTATAATATAAATATTTTAACGTAAATTGCAATGAAATATAAGAAATAAATGACTTTTAATAAATTAAATAAACACACGAGAAACAATTTCAAGTAAAGTTTTAAATACAATTCTATTATATGGATGAAACATATAGTCCATAAATATTCTATATAACCATATATGAAGTCATACCGAAATTTTTTGATAGGCTTATAATTTAGTTCGGCCAATTTTATGATACCTTTCGATTCAGTAAAACTATTTCATTCAGTATTTCATAGCGTACTCTTCCAGCTAGTAATGTAGCTGCCACGAAATTCAATATCAATGCGTTTATCTTATGAAATGGTGCGCTACATCGAAATTTATAGGAAACCATAAAGTACAGAAACTAGGCGAAATTACGTTACTGTCTGCCTTTAGAGCATTTTAGGAAACCAATCGCTAATAATCGTCAATGACTTTTTTTTGTCATAATCATAAGCAACCATACAGCTTTTGTTTTATTATGAATCGCTGTCACATTTCATTCTTACACCTATTGTCTTCGTTTATTTTGATTCGATCCACTTGACGGCCTGTGCTTCCAATCAGATCATCGGATCTCGACTCGAGATTATAGTAGTAAAACTATTATTACGCAAATATTAATGGACCGATATGTTACCATGTTCAGTCATTTAGGTCGCCATTATTTTGGTGGCAGTAAATTTTTATTATGTTATTTAAATTCATCTTTTTACTGGTCATTCATGTTTTATGAATAATTAATAATAAAATCTTAATAGTTTCATCCTCTCCATACGACATTTACATCCTTTTTTCATTATTAATATATACATCATATCTTAAAAGTTGCACGTTTTCAAATATTCTCCTTACATCCATTTCATTATTTTGCATTGAAATAAAAATACTGCAGCATTTTTTTAATAATTACGCTGAGTTAGACAATTGAATATTATTCGGCATATTTCTGAAAAATATGCACAAAATATTCAACCAATATTTACCATTATTAGGCTTATACACTTCTTTTCTCTCGAACATCTCCTAATTTGCATGTTTTTCTATTAGAGCAATTTGTATGCAAATAATAATTGAACATTTATCGTCTTGTGAGAAAATGGGTACAATTAATAAGGCGCATGATAATCGATCGAATAAATATTCACGCAAAGGTGACGGGCTGACAAAACTGGGGCGCAAAATTCAATTAGACCGAAAAATTGCCGCCTGGTAAACCAATAATGTCTATTGAATGTGCAAAACAATACTATTGATTGATGACCGTTTCTTAAATAAGTTCCTTAAATAGGTCTGCATTAATGCCGACGTGTTAATTGCAAAGAAAAATACGTGAGGAAAGAAAACAAAAGTGGATAAAAACCACGTTTTATCGTTTTAAAAGAAAAAAAGAATTTAATTATAAGATTATTGCAAAATTGATTTAATTGCTGTTTGTTTGTTATTTAAATGAAATTTTTCTGATTTTATATGGAAAAAATAATGGAATATATAGTAATGTTGTATGATTTTTAAATCACTATATAAGTGCATGCACTAGATAACCATCTCTTCGTTATACTGCAATTGAAGCAATCAATTAACTAAGTGTTAGGAAGACTATTACTACTTGATCGGCATGTAATAGATGGGATAGATTTTCTCTGATCATGAAGATGACAATAGCTCTAATATAATTTTCATTCCTATATTATTTGGAGTAAATTGATCATTGTATTAATGGGTCGGATTGACGATAATAACCGCAATAAAGTTATCAATGGTATTTATAATTTATTCCACAAAACATGAGGATAAACAATTTTTTTAATTCCTCGTCAAATATATTAAATGTGTGGTTAATTTAATTTTGAAAGTGTGATTATAGCTAAACTTCCGTAATTTGCACATTATTAATAATATAATGAATTATGTACGTTTAATAACATATAATTATGTTTGCGTAATTTAATATATATGAGTTTGCTGCATTATAGTTGATAGAGTGAAATATTAGTAAAATACTCTTGATATATTTAATTAGTTTAATTTGCAAATTACATATTAGGTTTCAAATTATTCAGCAACATTGTTCGTAAGCATTCTATAAACATTTATGATTATTGCAAAATTAATGTATATATAACGTTTTCGAAATATATTAAGAATGTTCTGATGATAGAAGATAGCATGTTGGCAGTGCGCCAGCAGTATAATACCGTGTTTGAAATATGTAGTTTGTATTTTGACGATATTTCTTCAAAATACCGGTACATGATTGACAAAATGTTTATAATATATTGTTGGGATGCAAGAAAAGTCGTGAAATTGTATTTGTATTATGATAGCAATATGATGCAACATTATTACAGTATACGTTAGTACTACAACTTGTCACTAATATATTAACGTTATATCGCAAATTGACCTCGTAAGGTGAATCATATTAGTAAATTTAGTTAAATACTGTTATGGAATATTCAGAAATCGAGATTTGTCATTTATTGCAAATATGTTTAAAAACTATTTCGTTCATTTTCGAGAAAGTTCTTGATCATATATTCGAAGTAAAACCATCAGTTATGCTTCAGTGAATTTGAATATACGGTTAGAATGATTAATATTTGAAGATTTAAGTAAAAAAAAAAAAAAAGGAAAAAAATTGTCGACAAAATGATAAAGTTGATATAAAGGTGTAATAGACATCCACGAAACACGAAAACTAATGAAAACACTAAGGAAATTATTTTCATACCATAGCGTCAATATGTTAGCAGCATACGAACAAGATAATACAAACGAGCTTGCTTATTTAACACGCTCAATATCGTTTATTCATTATCGAATTATTCATTCACCCTATTTACTCAACTAATTTCAATCTTCTAATTACATAACACAACTCGTTCGATAAATATGATAATTTTCAAGTTGAAAACTTTTCAGCTCGTCTTGTTGCAACGAAAAATTTAATTGAATCAAGCAGTCAAGATTGGCGCGTAGCACCGACAGAAATAACACGCGATTTTCATTAAAATCGACCGAGATAAATCGCTAGTGTCGATAACATCGCACTTTTTAATTAATATATTCATTGAGTAATCGTTAAAATAGCGCTGCGGGTCTGTTTGAAAGGATGAAAGTGTAAAACAACAAGAAATCTTGCAAAAACGATGTTGGTTCAAGGTTTATGTAAAGCGTGACAATGTTCTGACGTCTTTTATTAGTTTGTTTAACCGTCAGCTTTCGAGGTCAGTGCAAAGGCACTAAACCTTTTCTCCGAGAGAATTTACGTTTCTTGCGGTAATTGCATTTTGATAATTTTATGTTAACGTGCAAGCATATGAAACTTATTACCAAGTATTATCACTTGAAAGTTAATTATCAACTTTATATGACACTAAACATTACAATAAAGTCTTATGCTTCATAATGTCCACGTTAAAATGAATCAAGACGTTCGTTTCTCACTAAGCGCAAGCAACACACAATTCAATCTCAATTTTGTAACAACTGATAAGACTTGATTGATTTTGCAGTGGAAATGTTGTAATGGAACATTTTCAATATTATATTTCAGTTTTTACGTCATGACTTTTTCCAACCGACGTAGAGAAAATTATTTTATTACTGAAATTCTTGGAGAAAAGTTTTACAATTGACTGACTTTTATGGAAGTTTATGCAAAAAAATATTTATCGTAAACGTAATCATTAACATTTGCTGAAAACACTGCGGATATTTTCTTATTTTATTCTTGTTGAATGGATTATTTCAATATAAATAAATGAATACGTTGAAGTTTTTAAACTGAATATTGAAATGAAATGTTCTTATTATATTCTAAAATAGATATTATAATTTAATGAAATATCAAGATACCTTTTCTATTAAGATTTACAATTAAGAAATATTTTCATTAAAACAATTTTATTCGCTGTAAATTTGTTTTTAAATTACTCGGTAAAATTATATTTCCACGAGTTTTGTATAATGATTTTTGAATCTTTTTCAGCTTGTCTGTTTATTTTAATATCTTTTTAACTCCCTTTCTTCAATTTGAGTTTATTTTATACTTTTTCTTCCACAATTATATATATTTAATATTGATATCATATTTAAATTGTTTTTTTTCTTAACAGAGAAAAGCTTTATAGAAATAAAAAATGTATTATTGTAATTATTTTTTCACATTGTTCTATTTTTCTCATTTTTTCTTATATCAACATTGAAAATACGTTGTCCGAAAACGATAAGCTACGTACAAAAGTGATTGGAAAGCGAATACCGAAGATAAAAATCTGCAATCTTTTCAACCACAGACCTGATTAAAGACCTTTTTTTGGCAAGCTTTTACTTATACGTTGCATTATTTATTGATCTTTGATTTTATTGCTGAAAACTAATCCTCTTTTTTGTGTGTAATACTATACTATTTCATTTATTTTTTATTAAAAAAACCAAATAAATTATTTTATTATTATTATTTTATTATTATCATCATTATTGTAAATCTTTAATTTTTTCAACGTTTAAAATAATATAATTTTTTGTTTGTAATAAAATTTATTAAAAAAAAAGGATATTTTAATTCAATATTCAAAACTTAAACTATTGACTATATTATAATATAAAACTTTTGTCTTCATATTAAAAAGAAAAATTCAATAAACGCAAATTGAAAATCGATTAAATTAACCATTTTTCCCGAGAGTTCTACAATTTTTGCCATATTGTTTAACATGAAAGCAACACCTTTTTTTCTCAACCTAAGACGATGTTAATTAAGTGGAGCATACGCGCAATTTATAAAGCATACATTAACTCCATCAAAGATCTTGACTTAATGATGAGTTAGTTTTTACAAAAACTAGTTATTTTTACCAGCAATTTCAACTCAATGATCAGAGGTCACGTAATATGAAACTCGGAACACCACCCTCCGACATGTCGAACTCAGAAGGCTGATTTCACTCCCCTTAACCTACCATTTCCTTACCCTTGCCGTTCACTCTTAAAACCTTTATTCGTAGATAAGAAGAAATACGTGGTTTCAGTTGTTCCAACTCTGAAATATATACGTTTTGAAATTTTAGCGTCTTTTGGAACTTTTCGTTTTGCTCGTGTTTTACT